>CAJNSZ010001456.1:1167-20393 GCA_905329745.1 Rotaria sp. Silwood2 | reverse complement strand
GAAGAGGAGCAGATAGGGTGTTGGCGAGAGTGTTCGGGGGGGGGGGGGGTGGGGGGGGGTGGTTTGTAAAAGGGGGTTTGGGGGGGGGGGGGGGGGGGGGGGGGGGGTGTTTGCCCCCTTCTTTTGTTGAATCTCTATATATGAAGAAGAATGTTTGTCTGTTCGCTATGTATTCCTAAACGGTATGAGCAAATGCAACCAAACTTTCCAGAAATCTTCCTCTCACCCAGAGGAAGGCCAACGTCTACTTTTTTCAATAACAACTTATCCTTCGCCCAGAAAATGCCTGCCTAAATTGCTAACCAATCAGATTACTGTATTCTGTATATAGAACTATCACTGAGTACCACTTCCTGAACACACAGAAATATGAAAACAGCGGTTTTCGAGGATGGCCAGTTCGAATCTGAGGTCTATTCGCCTCGAAATCTGATTGGTTGTTTGGAAATCAATAGGAATTCAGCTCTTAAAAATATAGACCAAAAGGCTTATGTCTTCAAGGAAATAATAGGGCAAGGATTTTTTCGAGACGGTGAGTTCCAATGTGAGGTCTATTTGCCTTGAAATCTTATTGGTTTGCCGAAAACCAATAGGGATTCAGCTCTTAAAAAAAAACAGAACAAAACACTTATACTTTCAAGGAAAGGGTGGGGTAGGGGTTTTTCCAGGTGGTGAGCTCGAATGTGAAACCTGTTTGCCTTGAAATCTTATGGGTTAGCCGAAAACCAATAGGAATTCAGCTACTAAGAATCCCAGCTAATTAACCTTGGGTTCTTAGGAAAAAAGTCAGGTAGGGGTTCTAGAGACAATGAGTTCGATTTAGGGATCTAAGCACTGAATGTGGGTACAGGGGGCGGGAGCAAGTATCTTCTTCTGTTTATATGACAAACAACGTTTGTCTACCTGTTCTTTGTGCATTTGATTTTGGTAATAACTAGCCCCATCAAAATTTCGATTGTGTACTCTTTAGTCGAGAGAAAAATTGAGAGTAGATTGGCGCGGCAGTCAAGAAAAGGAAGGTAATTGGATGTAATGCCACTCAGGTTGTGAAAGTTAAAAATTCTCTATTTTCTATCTCTAATGTACGATCAGCAAAATAATCTTGACAAGCTACGCAAAGAGTAAGCATATGTTCATATCACGACTCTTCATGGTTCCTACTGATATGCCTTTTGAATTCAAACGTCTATAATTTCCAATTCGTCTCACTTCCGCGATGTCCATCAACAAAGCTCAAGGAAAGTCTCTTAAGATTGCCGGCATTAACATAGGCATTTCTTGCTTTTCTCACGGTCAACTTTACGTGGTATGTTCAAGAGTTGGAACTGGAAAAATGTGTGTGTCTTTGTCCCTGATTCGAAAACTAAAAACAGTGTGTATAAATCTGCTTTACAAAACAACTGTTTTTCCAATACAGATAGATTTTTTAAAACCTTCTACTGTGCCAAGGATGTACTATCAAATTTCCCGAGCAACGCCGGGTATCTCCGCTAGTATCCTATATTCCGTAAACCATCTATGTTTTAGTAGAGTCTATATAATTTCAAAATCCAAGACCTTTTAGAGTTCCACGGATCTTTCATCTCAATATTCGAAGTCTTCTAGAAGCTTCCATAAACTTTGAGACTTTTCAAAATTCAAAACTGTCGAGAACCTTTGCGATCCTTCTGTAACTGGTTACCTCAACGTCCTAATCTTTGACTCGGTAATAAACAGACTAACAGACAAGCAATCACCTTTTATTATAGTGGTATGGATTTATGACATGTTGGAAGGTTTTTTTTTCTTACTTGATCAGCTTCAATTAAACCTGGAATATTAAAGATCGCATAATGATAATTGTCAAAAGTGATCTCTTGATATTCCGTGCGATGAGTCACAGATCGAGCAGAGAATTCATGTTTGAATACTTCTTTATCAAGTAATATATTAGCCAAGAAACTTTTGCCAACACCACTATTTCCAAGAATAATTAGACCAAACGGACTGCTATTGTTATTTCTGTGCATATCTGAGCTTCAGTGATGGTGTTTGTTAACGACTTCAGTTATATTGTGAATGAGTGTTGCATTTTTATTTTCATGACATATTTATCTTGATCAAAATTGTTGGTGAAAGGAAGATAAGTCATGTTGTCACTCATAACAAACATTACTAATAGAAGAAAATGAAGTCAAATATTTACTTTGAGCAAGTCTAGTCATCAAATAAAAATTAGTCAAACTGTAAAACGTATGCTGATAAGGAATAAAAGAATAATCATTTTAGAATATTCCATGTAATTTTGTGCAATATATCAGGTTGTTAAGATACGAACGCAATGTTGTCAGCAACTTGCGTTGGTTTTTTTCCCGTGTTTCTTTACTTTTCTTATCCATATATTTATGCAATGAGTCTAATATTCGTAAGCATCGTGCACACATTGTGTAAAAAAGAACCATTCAAAAACGATAGGAAGTAACGAATGAAGTTTTCTCCAATCTCATTGAGTCTAGTAATTGCAGAACTAATAATGTCATCGATTTTATTTTCTTAGATTTAGACTATCATAAATGATAACATCAGAGACAATCCCAGAGGTGTATGGATTAATTATTTTGGGTAATAGTGGTGTGGGTAAGAGCTTTTTAGCTAATATTATTCTTGGCAAACAATATTTCAAACATGATTTTTCTGCTCGATCTGTAACACATTGAACTGAATCAATACTATGCATGTTAGACAATAAAAATTATAGAATTTATAATATTCCTGGTTTGATTGAAGGTGATAAAGAGCGTATCACTCTAAATAAACTTGAAATCAGTCGAGCATTTGACGAACAAAAACAACATTCACTTGTTGTTATTTATGTATTTGGACATCAGAATGGAAGAATTCGAAATGAAGATATTGTTACATTTCGAGCCATTCATAATGCTTATACACTTAATCCAGATTCATTAATAATTATAGTTAATGGATTACCTCCTGATCGACCGAATAATTATAACAAAGATACTCAAGCTACTCTTATTGATTTACTTGGTATGAAACCAAGTCACATTTGTTTCATCGATCGTTTGACATCATCTGATATAAATCAAAATCTTCGAATGTATTTAACTGATACCATATTAAATGTTCATCCTCGAATACATATTAAAACTAATGATATTCATTTGATGACTGATGATGTTCTTCAACTCCAAGCTAATCTCGATATGATACAAATTCAAATGTATAACGAACAAATTGAACATGAAGATGTTATAACAGGTATGGATCGAGAAATTGAAGCGGCTCAACGTTTATCAAGTAAGAAAAGTTTTGTAGGATATGATTATGATGTAGGTAATAGGCACATATTTTTTTTTAGTTTTAAGACGTTTATTTTGTCAAGTGAAAGTTGATCTTCGTCGATTAGTCAATTTTGATGAACAAGAAAAACATTTAATGAATATTATTAAACAATGGGAAACAGAAGAAATTCATTATAAAAATGATTCAATATCTGATCATTATATTATAGCTATGAGCAATAGGCAAAATGCTGAAGAACAATTAAGAAAAAATTTTTCTTCAAAACATCAAGTTAACATTTCTCTAAATGTACATCGAAAAGATATTGAACAAATTTGTTTTGAATTCGAACAAATCTATAATGGTCTATTTGATCGTCAGCATGAATTTGTTCGTGAATATTATATTCTTTTTGATGATTTACGTTTTGATCCATCCATTCAACAAGTAAAGCATAACTTTATTAATGATTTATACGCATTTACACTTGAACGTTTTCATGATATTGATTAAAAATCTAGATAAATATTGTTTTCAATTTTCATGAATGTACAATTTTTTATTCTTTAAACAGTAATAAGACGTATTATCTAGAACAGAAAAGAGAATCATTGGAATGTGATTAACTGACAAATAATAATGATCAAAATGACCAGAATTTTCTATTTATCTTGTCAAATGACTTCCATCAATTATTTAATTCATCACTATTGCTATTATCTTTTGGTCGATTGAAAAGATGACATCGATTAGAAAGAGAACAATCAATTTATGTCAAATTCACTATGAGATACAAATGAACCAAATTGATTTATTGAAATCTAAGAAGAATAAGAATAAAGTAATCGTAAATTACTTCAATATGTTTTTCATATAGGGAATCAATAGGTAAATGAAGAACAATTCAATTAATCCATAAGCAATCAGCTTCTGAATCAGCATGAAATTTTATTGTTATATATTCGTTGATTTCTTCCATTTTACTTTTCTCTGAAATATAATATATATATATATTTCTGTTAATGACAAATGGAGAGTCATGTTAATGTCTTTGATATCCTTATGGACATGATATTTATTCGACTATGCATTACATCCGAATGTAACCATCTAATACACAACATGAGTTAATGAATGAGACAGAACAGAAACAATAGTTGGTACTATAAAAAAAAAAAAAAGGAGAAGGAAAAGAGGAAAGATATAACAGAGTATTACGTATTAGATGATTCTTCAACAGTTATCGAAAGGAAGTCTATCTTCATATGTAAACCGCATCGATATAATAACATCGAGCAGATGTGCTTGCTACCGTCGTATGACCTCATAACGATTACTGTAATTAGAAGAGACGACGCGCTTCTTGGCATAACACATACAATCGTATCGTTTACATATAAAGGACACGTCTATACACACGAATGGAATAAGAAATGATGAGATCAAGAAGAGAACAGTATTTATAATATATAACTAAATGAGAAGCACATAATGGCAAACAGAGAGCACAGTTTCATCATGAATAAATAAATGTTAGAGTAACATGGTTAAGAACATTACATATCATTGATATTAGAGAGTCTACTAGCAGAAGTCTATGGGAAAATCGATGATCTGCATATATGTTAGTAATAATAGAATTTTCCTATTGGGTCTCGCATGTATCTATCCTTTATTTCAATGAATATTCAGAACAAAACATGTTAAATCGAAAAATAAACGAGAGGGAAGAGGAGAATAAAGATATGATTAGTACGATCAGATGAATTCAGTGGACGAGAAGGACTCGGAAAGAAGATATGTTTGTTATAGAGAGAGAGAGAGAAAGACCTTGAGGTTGTTATTAAATATAGAAATGTTTAAGAATTATGCTGTGTACATTATACCAAACATAAATTTTCTCATATGTCGTTGAGGGTGTGGGTGTGGGTATGGGTATGGTATGGCTGTTCGAGAAAAAAAAGGTACATTCACATCAACACCCACACCCAAGATACTTCTTTTTAACATTCTTTTATATATATTTTCGTGGCATTTACTACGTTTATTTTTCTTCGCGAATATCCATGATAGAAATACAAAAATATTTTTAAGATAATGTCAATTATGTAAATTCAACGGACATACTAATATAAAATTAGGGAAGAAAGATAGAGGAAGAGAGAGAGGAATGGACGTATATGTTGGCGTCCAATCTCGGATTGGACGTAAATTCATCAGGCCAATTAGAGATTCGCCTAGGTCAATTTGAGATTCGCCTAGGCCAATCTGAGATTGAACGCTCAATTTTCAGGCGAATCTGGGATTGGACAGAATCCGAGTATGGACGCTGACATATACGTTGAAAATAATATTTTTTCCCTTCTCCTCGTCCATTCGTGAAATAGAAATCATAAAAACCATTCAACCAATTAACTGAGATAATGAATTTATTTCTGCAAAATTCATTCAGTAAAAACAGATAAAACGAACATTTCTTATATCAAATATAAGAATAAAACTATCATCTCATTATCTATTATGATATAATATTACTTAGCGCTTTTAAATGACAAAGCAATTATTATAGTTCTATTAGATCGTACATTAGATCAGGTTATGCTTGAGTCATCGAACAGAACTATTGATGTCGTTTCAAGATGAATATTAGAATAAAATACAATCGTTGAGTGCAAAACATGCTTGTCAACAAGAAGCCCAAAAAAGACGGTACGTCCTAGAGTTATAAAAATCAGTATTAATGAACATCAAGATTGATTGAATTTTTTTCTTCTATATCATGTAGTAGTACAAACATTTCTGAATGTGAAATAGCTAATTTATTTTTTCTTAGGTTGTCTCATGTAGCTGAAATGTTTTGAAGAAGATAGTAGGGTAATATGAAAGAAGAATACTATTTTTGTGTTGTTTAATTAGTTAAAAAAATATTTAATTGAATACGCTGGATATTATTTTAATCTTCGTATTAAGAAAGAGGAAAGGAAGACGGATAACTTTTCTTTTGGAAGTATTAGTTGAATTTGTAAGGTAGAAGCAGTAGAGGTTTCACAAGTTATTTTCTATTAAAATGGCTAGAATGATCCGAATTACCCCAGGTGAAATAGCTTAGGTGATCCGAATTACCCCAGATTGATTTCTAATTATTGAAATATGGTTGGCAGTGGTGTTCTTGTTGTAAATCTTTTAGTAGAATCGGTGTATTCATTCATCAGGATATTTTCAGGTCCCATAGAGGACAGTTCAAGCTATCAAATGATATATTGTCTTTTTTAAAAAGCATTCATAAAAAATGATTTAAAAGTTGGGGGAAAATGTTGCAGTCATTTTTGCTGGAATGATCCGAATTACCCCACGTGGGGTAATTCGGATCAATTTCATATAGCTTTTACTATTTTTACCAATACTTTTTCTTAGTATATGATTTTTCGGAGATTCCTTCGTTAATTGATAGAAGACACTTTGTTCTAGTTATACAATAAGAAACCACTCTGGTTGAATTTACAATGGCTAAGAACGAAGTAGAATAAAATGAAATTTTAAACTGCTGATCCGAATTACCCCAGATGACTATATATGGTAAGTTGAAAAATAAAAGACATATAGTAATAAAAGAAAAAAAAACAAAGGGGAGAAATTCATTTAGCCCCCATAGTCTTATGCCAAATACAGTTCAACTAACATTAAGTATTCAACATCCAAGTGAACTTGCTCTTCTATTGAAACGTGGTCCTCTACCTGCAATCGAGCATTTAAATGTAACTAATGAGGAAATGCTTACTGCTCGGCCACTATGTCAACATAAACCACTATCCAATATTCAACTTTGCGAACATAATCTACGTCAAATAGCTGATGATGCTCGACTGTGATCTTTCCTCTTACGTTTTATAACTCTTAAGGATGCTATTATATTGATTAGCTCGTTAACCATGTCTGCACTTGAAAAATTTACATTTGTTGATTTGTATGATCATAGTAAGTTATCATTTGTTATTTCTTTATCAATTATTCTTGCATTATCAACTGAAATAATTCATTTTCATACCGTATAGTGATATCACAGGTTTTATTCGAAGCTTCTCATATCGATTTCGGTTTTAGTCAGTAGATCTTTTGATTCCATGAGTTCGATTCAGTCTGTAAGCTCATTTATTTGGTTTAAATTTTGAAAAACCTGCATCGATTCCTTCGCTGATTCCTTATTAAATTAGTTTCTAATCATCAAATAAACTTGAGACATGAAAGATTATTATGAGATATTTGCAAAAAATATTTTGTCGCTAATCTAGTTCTGAATGTAGTCATTCTTTTCGTAATTCATCATATCTAAAGGACGTCGGATCTATTTTCTTTCGAATATAATTATTTCTTTTACTATTAGCTTTATTTTTTATTCTTCCTTGCAGCACTAGATCATGTTGGCAAATTTCAAGAACTTTGTATTTCTACACATTTACCTGCTTTGAAAGATCTCCATTTTTCGTTTTGTTTTCCTCAAGAAATGAAACGCATATGGCGAATGAATTCATTCAGTTACAATGGCGAATGGCCTTTTGATAATCTTGGTTGTTATTTAGATGATAGTTGGATTTCTGTTGATGGTGACCTAGACTTTGTCACGAAGACACTATTTATCGTCTACAAACATCCGATAAATGTGTTATTACAACTCAAACGAACCTTACATAATCATCACTTAGCACCACATGCAATTGTTCCTATCGTTACTACTCGACGACCGTCACTTGAAGTGACTTGTGATCAAATAGACCAGCCTGACCAGTTGGTTAAAAATTTACAAGTGGTTGCAAGCAGTTGAGTCGATAAACTTCAAATAATATGTGTATCTGGACGGGTAAGTAAAAAATAAATACTGTTAAAACATTCTTTTTGTATTATGTCGAAAGTGAATCGAAGAAATTATCATTTTTCAATTTATTGCAGTGCAGAGTTTAACTATAAATGTTTTAATAAGCATTTAAGAATACTTTTATTTTTGATATAGAACAAAACAATATTAGATATTTGCTTATATAATCAGTAGAACTAGATCATCTAGATTGGTTGATTACATGAGAGAGCTCCCGAAAAATGTCTTACGCGATTGAACTATTTTTATGAATTTCATTATTGTACTCATCGCTTATTTTTCATTTCTCACTGTCTTTTGATTAGTAAAAATTCGAATGATTTTGATTTCTTATGCTGAAGTTTAAAAGTTGAAACCTACGATAGTCGAGATACAAAAGCTGACTATTATTTGATAAATTTCGTTCAAAACAGAATCACATGGTTCAAACGAGCTGAAATTTAAAATGTTTCTTCATTTCTAATTATACTTTTCAGTATGAATATAGATATCGAAAAGAGAAAAATAAAGGAAAAACATGACAAAAAACTAGCAGATGCAGCAAAAGTTCTCCATTATTTTTGTTTTCGATGTTGCGATGTGGTGGAATGTCGAAAAATTTTGTTTTCTTTCTATTAGAAAGAGTAAAGTATCTAGTGAAAAAATAAATAAAAGTAACTTATTTACAATATTTGCCGAAGATAGTATAAAAATTTTAGAACAACAGGTATCGGAAAACTCTGTCATCACGTTTGTTGCGCTTAGACAATATTTTGTCAAACTAGATCGATTGTAGATGTGGGTGTGTGTCCTCTCTTTATTATTTATACCGGTACCCACACCCACACCCAAATCAAGGAGGCAAAGTAATAATATATATTAATCTGTTATAGCAGTCATATATTTAATATGACATGTATGATTCGATCTTTTTATCAGTGTGAATGATAAACAATATCGGCATTATGGATTAATTGAGACATAAGCTAATGTAAGAGTTGTTAATGCGTATAACCTACATTATTCTAATAGTTCTATTAATTAAATAATTGATGGTGAAGAAAAATAATTTCAAATTAAAAAACAAAAAAAAATGATTAATATCGAGTATATAGCAATAATTATAAATGAAATCGAGCGCGTTTAAATGAAAAAAATAATATTTTCGTTTTTTAATATATTTTTTTAATATACAAATAAGTAATAAATTACCGCTCTTTTCATTGATTTTCAATGAAAACAACTATAGTTAACAAGAAGTCTTACAGTATACAGATGATGCGTCAGGTAACAAAGCTAAACGTATACGTGAGTTCCACAGTTCAGCTCCGCAGGAGCTGCGCTAACAAGCTTTTTTTACCAAAAATAAGAAAGTTGAGTATCTCCTGCATTATATTGTCTCAATGACTTGATATTTTTTTTGCATTGATAAAGCAAAATTTATAGTCTATATTTATGCGAAACGTAAAAAGAATAAATTATTGGCATGTGCCAATATCGCTATTTACTTTATAAAGAACTAACATGGATGCACTATTGAAAATAGCACAATTTTTTTGAAAAATAGAGTCTCATCAGTTATGCAGGATTAATAGCAGACACAAATGAAAATCTCTCGAAGTATTGATCAGTGAAAAACAATCATTCATCTTCTCAAGAAGGAAATAAAATACATATTGGGCATGGGTGTATATGTCTCGTGGACATGATGAGAAGAACAACACCCACACCCACATCCCCTCACATCCATAGTTGAGAGTATGCAACAGATCTTGGCTATCAACTAATTTCACAAATGTAATGACCGCGACCACATTTATGAGACTAATATGATCCCAGTCATTGTGTGTGTTGAATTAATTGGTAACAAAATACTGCCACACATTTTAAAATATATATAAACTGAAAGAGCAAATTTTTCTGTACAAAATGCAAAGCCATATGATATTTTGGGTGTGAATGGATGTAAAGAAAAGATCAACATACATAACCATATTTTAAAAGCATAGTAAGTCGTTTTATGTATTCATATTCCTCTTGAGAATGATCGTCGAGTAATTGAATTAAGTTATTTATATCGATCAGAGTTTTAAGAGACTAGTTTTTTTCGAATAATGATATCAAGGAAATGCATTTGTTATATCCATTTAAAAATCTTTCCTCCTTTCATTATTACTCATTATCAAGAATACATGTATTTATCACAATTTCAAACTTAAACATTTCTCTAGTTTCATACAAAACGCGTTGTTATGGAATTTTGAAAAAAAGACGATTTCATAAACGATTATCAGATGAAACGAATAGTTGTGTTCAAAATAAAGTAAATTTCTCGTATCAAACCATAGAGAATTAGTAAGATGTTGATTTTATAGTTTTCTTTCTCGTTCATTAGAAGCTAATGAACACACATTATTTTCTTTCAAATAGTCTCTACTCGATATCTTAATGATTGTTTCTCTTGTGGAACTCACATATATTTTCGAAGAAAATAGCGAGTGCAAGTTTTAAGTTCGAAGTTTTGCGGTTCAAACCTCACCCCCCCCTTCCCTTACAGGCACATAGCAAAGGGAAAGACAACACTACAGACCTTGGCAAATTCGTGAAAAAAACTTCTGTTTGAAATTGAGAAATAAAAATAGAGCATTATCTAATAATCGATTATCTTTAGAAAAGAACTATTATCTTTTGGAGATTTTCACTGTTGAGTATTTTGTCATTAGTATAATGAAACCAAAAGAGATATGTGAGTTTCACATTTCAACCCCAAAACGGCTGCGCTAACAAGCTTTTTCATATTATTTTCTCGTTGAAACTTCCGCGTTTTACGTAAGAATGACATGATTTTGACAAAGATTCAAAACATTATTGGATATAACGTGTGTCCCATAATAAATGACCCTCTCAGTATTTTGCATATTTTTCACCTATAATTCAGCTTAGAAAAAAAGTTTTTTTCTAGAAAGATTTCGTGTCAAATTCTCTACAAAACGCGGATATTTTTATTATCTTAAATAATTTTCATTATTTTGTAACATGCGATACAATCGATTGGTCAAAGAAGCACAATTTTCAAACAAGAAGTTTTTCGTAGGATCAGCATGTCTCAAAACTGCTGTGCTATGAAGGAACGTATCTCATTAGGTTTTGTAGACGAAAGTTTGCTCTATAACGCAGTATAGTCGAATTCTCAAATACATTTAAATACTCTGAAGAAATCTCGATGGAAGATTGCATAGGATCAAAGAAATGATACCTTCTGTTTTCAGGGAAGATACCATGTACAAGGTTCTAACGGAACTTATTCATAATATTCCAGTGTATCTGAAAAATCGGCTACAGGGTTTTGTAGAACAGACTTTCCTCTACAAAACTTACTACCTCATATATCTCCACAATACGACCGCTTTGAGATATACTAATTGACTTTTCATATTACTCACCAGGCGAAGTTGCATTTCAAGCTTGTTTAGTATTTCGACTATAAAATTGTCATTTATAAATGGAATTCAAAAAGCATTTTTTTACCAAAAGAATCAGCGAAAAAAGCTCTACAAAAACTCATATGAAAGAAACTTTTTCTGAACACTTTGCGTTGCTTTTTGATTGACTTCTCATGAAACTATCTGCTAGAAACTTCTTGTTTGAAAATTGTGCTTCTTTGACCAATCGATTGTATCGCATGTTACAAAATAATGGAAATTATTTAAGATAATAAAAATATCCGCGTTTTGTAGAGAATTTGACACGAAATCTTTCTAGAGAAAAAAACTTTTTTTCTAAGCTGAATTATAGGTGAGAAATATGCAAAATATTGAGAAGGTTATTTTTTATGGAACACCCGTCGTTTGCACTGAAAACGACAAGATGAGTTTTACAATATTAAATTTCACAGCTAGTTTCCGGAAATCGCCAAAAATTCATATTTTACATTCAAATATTATACTAATCAAATCTAGAGGAAATTCATTAAAGACAAAACTGAAAGGTATGACATGACTTTTGGCCATTCATGCAAATGTAATAACAAGTTTCAGGCATTTTTTTTCAATTAAGTAAATTATAATTTTTATATGCTAAACATTGAAATCAAGTATTCTATGTTTTTGAAAAAAAAACAAACAAATGATGCTTCTCAGCTTTTGTGAAGTATCGAATTAGAATTTGTTGAATCTGATACAAAAACTCAAAACATTCAACTTACACAATATTCTAACATGCAGAGCACTTACTATGTTGAACATTCGATTCAACTTTAATATTGTTTATTGATCATGTTGTCTACTACTCATACTAGTCATTTTTACTTCCATTTATCTTATATAATTCTTTGATCTTCCATTGAAGTCTGATATTTTTCAACTGCTTCATTGTCAAAAGATAGGTTTTTGATTTAATTCACAAATGATTGGATATTATTAAAATTTGTGTTTTTATGGAACTTTCATTAATTATCAAAAATTAAATGTTAAATATACCTTTTCTGTCTTGAATGCTTGATTACATTCTGTGCCTTCTAAGGAGTCAATTGACGTCATTTCAATTTAATTAATGTTGTATTTATATAAAGAAAATGTTTCTTTTAAATACAACATCAGAGCACTTAAAACTAAAAGAATTCACTAGATTAAATTACTTTGCTTTTACTTTTTTTCGTATTATATACATTAATATAAATTCGCTGCAAATGTCAAATCGTACTAATTGTGGAACTAATGATTATGAAATATATTGGTGTAATATAATTTCTCTTCTAAATCAGAATATTTCAAGATATTGTATGGGTCTTATATGGTTTATGGGAAATATTGGATCAACTATCAATTGTATTATCTTCTCTCAACGAAAATTTCGCCGAAATTCATGTGTCCTGTATTTTCTAGCTTCTAGTGCTTCACAATACATCGTTTTTAATTTTGTTCTTGTTACAAGAATACTTCGTAGTGGATTTAATATTAATGAAGTTAATATTTTCTTTTGGTTTTGTAAAATACGCAATTATTTCTCTCTTGCTTTTATTGCTATTCCACGTTATTACATTGTTTTCGCATCTATTGATCGTTATTTTGCTAGTTGTTCTGATATTTATTGGCGTCGATGGAGTTCATCAAAGACTGCAGTGCGATTAATTATTGGTAGTTTTATATTTTGGTGTTTAGTCTATATACAGGCTATTGTCTTCTATGATATTCAAAACGGTACCTGCTCATATAGGAGTGGTGTTTACGGAATGTTTTTTACTATTTATCTATTGATTGAGAGTGGAATATTACCACCATTGCTCATGATGATTTTTGGACTTATTACAATCAAAAATATTCAACAAAGTAAACGAAAAACAAGACCAATAACACTAGTTAATGGTGTTCGATCTGCAGAATTTACTGGAATGTCAGCAAAAGATATTCAATATACTAAAATGTTATTTAGTCAAATATTAATTTGGACAATTTTTAACATGATCAATCCTTGTGTTCTTCTTTATCAAACAATGACAATAAATGAAACAAAATCATCTTTGCGTTTAACAATTGAAGCATTTATTAATAATATGAGTTATATGTTTATTCATTTGGAGTTCTCTTTAACATTTTTTATTTATACATTGTCGTCATTATATTTCAGAAGCGAATTGATGCAATTCATTCAAAAGAAAATATTACGTCGTTTAGTATCAAATGCAATTGGGAGTAATAATACCTAACTCAAGGAATTTGATCACTAACTACAACAATCTTTTCGAAATAAAACCAACGTAGATGTTCAACACAATTTGTTGCATTTTCATTGTTTTTTGAACGTTTATCTATCATTTCTTTCTAATTTTTGTTGTTGTACGTATATAGTTGATGTAAACATTACGAAGCCAAATTCTAATTCAATATAATTTTTGCCTTTCCTAAATGGAGCTGACAAATTCTAGAATTGAAAATTTTATATGCTATTCGTTTACATTAAAGTGGATCTTGTTTCTTCTATCAATTATTGACATTAAAAAAATAATTCATATTCATATTCAAAAATTTATACGATGTTTTTTATGATGAAAAATAGTTTCATTTGCCATTACAATAATTTATTGAATGCCGAGAGTTAGAATATTAGTATGGTTGTTTTATTATCTTTATCTACAGCTAGATTCATATTCATAAGCCTACGTACAATTCACTTCATATGGAAACGAAAAAAAATCAAATGATTGATATGTGAATAGAACAGGATTGTAATTTGTCTGCACTTTTTAATATTTTATATTATGCTTTATTTGATATTTATAGTCAAAAAGTCCAGCTGAATCTTCAGTTATTGTGCTTATTACAGGAAGAAAACAGACTTCGGCACTTCATAAGATTCTAAAGATGTCCAAAGCAGCAAAAAACTTTTATAGTCTTTAAGTTTTTTTCACTATACAAATAGGCTTAGTCGAACACGAGTTGAAAAAAAAAGTCATTTTTACGCGAGAAAAGCCACATTCGCTTGCTTTACGAAATGAGAAATTCTTATGAAATTCAACGCTGTGATAATCTGAAGTTTGTGATCTTCAGCATCTGACACATATAATCATATGGGGTGTGGAGTGTAGGTGTGAGTCTTATCTCTTCGCGTTAGCACAAACATCCACATCTAGTTCAACAGCCCATTACGTCAATATATCAAAAATTTCGCGAAACTGATTCAGTTCAAGACAACACTCGTACAGGAAGACCGTCAATAATAAAAGAAGAAAAAGTTGAAGAAGTTCACAAGATCTTAGAAAATGAACCAATAAACACCGTAAGAAATATTGCTCAACTGGTGAGCATTTCAAAATATCAAGCATATAGAATAATACGTGATTTAATTGGATATAAACCCTATATGATGCATAGTACTCAAAAGTTGTATAATGAAGATATGAATTTATGTGTAGATATGGTAGAACATTTAATATCACTTCTTGAAGAATCAGAAAATGATGATTATATTTTGTTTTTCGGATGAATCGACTTTTTTATATTTCCGAAGTTGTCAGGAAGCATAACTGTTGTATTTGGACTGCAAATAATCCACATGTTAATATGGAAAGTGCAATGAACTCTATGATACATTAAATAACGTTTTCATAGGTATTATGAAAAGATTAAAATTTTTTATTGATGTGAATGATGATACTTTTGAACAGTACATGAAGGAAATTTTAGCACCAAATTAAACTTGAACATTTCTCTTTCAAATAAAAAAAATTTCTCCAATATCACCGAGAAGTAACGGAGATATTCAATTTTCCAGATACTCTGTATGTATTTCAACTTAATCATGTAATAGCATTTCAAAGTAATACCGTTTAGCGAATATTGTGATAGAAAAAGTATTGTTCTATAGCATAACAGGTATTAACAAATGATTCAGCACATTGAAAAATATCATTAATATTGATTTGACCACACTTTGTGTAAAGTAAATTTAAGACAAAAGAACAGTTAATGTCGTCAGTATTTGACTCATAACTTTTTACGAAATTAATATAAGAGTTTTAGCTCTTCGTCATTTTGTAGAGCGTCAGGTGGCTATACTAGTCTACTTCTTAAAATTTAACATTCATTTTGTCTTCATAGGATAACCGTCTAATATTCCAAGATGATTGGGTCATAGCTCATTTACAAAATAAATGTCAACAATTTTATAGAATCGATGCGCTGGATAAGCCTATATATGTACGAAAGCATTATTCGATATTATGATTCAATTGGAGAAGTTTATTCAAAACAAAAAAAAAGAGACATAACCTTTCACTATCATTTCGAAGCTTTGAGAATAATTGATAAACATGTTCCATCTTATCTTCCATGTCATATTAATTCATATGAATTTATTGAAAAAAAACTCATGAATGAATGCGTAATTATGAACAAGCTAACTTATAGGTGGAATTTTTTCATAAGACCAGTGATTATGCTAAAGCAATCGAAATGTATGATAAAAATATAGAAATTCGTTTATGTAAACTATCAAAATCATATCCAGATATTGAATCAATTATTTCCTTAAGAAATAATTTAAAGTAATGCATGGAGTGAGTGAAATCTTGATTAAAAAATGGAGTTCATTCTTATTTATATATTGTAGAGATAATTCAGGAGTGATATTTGATTATGATTTGTCGAGTGATGAAGAACCAATGATACAATCTCATCAAGAATCTATTAATTACATGGCTGAAGAAATAGATAGTGATGAGGATTAAATGAAATTTCAAAGTTTTTTCAATTATAATCTAAGAGTTGAATTATATATCGAAAAAAAAATGGGGTGGCTGTCGGGTGTCGGTGTGGATAGCAATCACTACTTCACCCGTACAGTCCATCTTTCACCTTTAGCTGGGCATATGTTTTAAGATCTCAGAGAATCCTACTTTTACGAAGGCATCTTTTGATTTCAGATTCGTTGGTTGTTTTTGTTTGTTACTTGTTGAATGAGAGAATAAAATCCTACGATTGATTTTATTAACATTTGTCTTCCAATTACCAGCAAAGAAGAAAGATCAAATAATTTCAGTCTGACTGCGATTGAGATACAAAAGTGAAAATCGCTGACAGAAATAAGGTGTGCAAAGTTCTTCCAGCTATGATTATGGATTGTAATTGAAAATGATGAAAAAATTCTTGCATAATAAAAAAGAAAAGTTACTAAGAATAAAATAACAGATGTAGAAGAAGAGTTTACAATAGGTAAACTCTTTTTCATGTCTTTATAAACTCTTCTTTATTGAAATATTAACCTTAAAGTCAGATAAGTTACGTAAACGAAAGACAGAAAAAAGATCTTCTCATATATTTTTTTTCTTATGTTGATTGATGAATTTCACTGATAGGAACATTCTTTTCGTCAATAATGCCAGAAGTTCAAAAATTTTTCTATTTTACATGTAAATTCAAATGATGATGAATGACTGTTCCTAAATAAATAAACATAACATTCAAAATCTACATATGTTGTACACAAGTATCTCTTGCATAGTCATGATAAAGATAAAAAAAAAACTAATTAGAAAAATCATTACTATTTGAAGAATTGAAGTAAAAGATAGCTAAAAACACACAGTTATATTTAGAAGTACTTGTAAAAACAAAATGTTTCTTAGATTATACTAAACTAATAATATTTTGTAGAAAAAATTTTTATTCAAGAACCAATGATTTAAATATATTTGGAATAGAATTGTTCTAATTATTTGAAACTATTTTGTTTATATCTAACCAATAAAAGAAGATTTTCAGTTTAACCTTCGTAGACAAATAGAGAAAAAGATAAGGAGCATGTTTACTAATGAATATTTCTTTTAATTTTGAATTTCTCAGCTGAATATGGTACAATTTTTGCATTCTATTCGTTTTTTTATGTATTTTTACTAAATAAAAGAGACAATGGACCTAATTCTGGCGGAAAAAAAATTCTCCCCAGTAAATCTTTAATAATTCGACTTCCCAGTGACGTAGAGAGGTGAATTTTTTTTACCCGGCATAGAGCAAACATTTCTCTATTTATTGATGTATAATTGATTGAAAAATGTTTAACTGTTATGGCGCAATAACAGTCAAAATAGCAAAGAGGTAAAATTTCATCTCATTCTGCTCTGGATTCAAATTTGCCGATCAATGTAATTTTTTTCCTAATCATGCCGTTTACTCGTAAAATTACACTAAAATTTCGTAGAAGTTCAATTGCTCTATGAAAACGAAGTGTAATTAAAATGAAACACAAATCATTCGATTGGTGAGATGACGATGCATTGAGTCGTAGTTTTTTTAATATACATTAGTTATGTTTACTACAATTTTTTTTCCGTTTAAAAAGAAAACAAGTTATAAAATAGTCTTTTTTTGTTGCTAATTATGCCGATCCGTGTAGTTTTTTTTATTTAACTTCATTACAACATCAAGAAATGAAATCCTCTCATAAAGATACATATTTTCATCATCATTTAAAAGAAAAAAAGAATTATGAAAACTTTTGCCTGGGTAGAATATGGACAATTTTTATTGAAGAAAAAGACGTAAGGGGGAGTACGGGTCAAATTTTTCAAAAAATTATTTTTGTTTGAAAAACATATCGTTGGACTTTGTTTTTTGAGTCGAGTTCAAAAATCAGAGACATAAGTTCATTCTTTGACTTCTCTGTATTTTAAATGTCTTAAAAACTTGCGATAGCTCCAAATCCAACGGAAAACATTGTTCCCACGAAATCGAAACATTTTCGCACAAATTTTTCCAAAACACCTGCTTTCTTATGTATTAATCTCATAGAATATCGAAAATTGAGTAGAACTGTACATTTAAATATATCAACTCTTAATTTACTAGCTTTCAAATCAGAATTTCGTGGTTAAGATACCGATTGATGTCCGAACTTTGCAAACGTATGTAGTATTTTTATTCATTAAAGATAGCAAATGATGATTAGCGTAGCTATAAGAATAAATAAATTAACTGTTGGCATCAAAATATTACTATTCTATTGAGAAAATCAAATTTTTCCATGCGCATGAGAACAACATACAAAGATAATCTTGTCCTTTGCCACTTTAATCACCAAATACTTGAGTGCGGAGGTGTAAATAATGGAAATACGCACATCCAGACCCATCCACATCGGTGCCCAGCTCCAGCGAGTAATGAAAATTAGTCGTAGACCAACTGAAGGTCACTAACCGATTTATATGAGCGGATGAGCTGTTTAAACAGTTCATTTCAGTTAAGTCGAATCGCTCGAACAGCTCATTTCAAGTGAGCAGAATTGTTCGAACAACTTAATTGCGTTAATGAAGCCTTCAGAACAGTTCAATTTAAATGAACTGAACTTCAGGTATAAATATATGCTGCTCTGGAGAAATATCCTTAGGTTCTCCAGTCCTACTATTTGGGAATATCCTTAGGTTCACACACTCTAATATTGAGGGTATCTTCAGTGAAAAATATCAGGAATAAAACCGATCTAAATTAAAAAATCCTGTAAACATAATCTGAATTGAAAACCAGATATTTGTGAAACAAAATCAAAATTCTAATCGATAATAATCTAAATTATAAACAGCATAAGTTAATTAGTAGTTTCTGAT
>CAJNSZ010001455.1:0-26762 GCA_905329745.1 Rotaria sp. Silwood2 | reverse complement strand
TCCTCTAATCATCTACTTTTTTCGCCCGCCGTCCTACCATGGCGGGGGGGTGGGGCGCGCTTCTAATATGGGAGAGGCTTCTATTATGGGAAGGGGTTTACTCAAAAAGTGAGTACACTCTAGGATCGGTGAGTATGTCCGGCCGGTCAGTTACACGATAACTTTCGAAAGGAGAGTCCGATCACGATGAAATTTTCTATACAGTTCAGTCTTAACAATGTCTAGGTCGAATTCGAAGATGAAAAGAATCCGTCAAGAAACGGCTGACTTATCGAAAAAATTCTCATTATTGGCCAGACCTTCCCTGAAGGGCTGGTTCAGGGTTTTTTTCAAAAAAAAATTTTTTTTCTCGAAATTATTCCCTCGACTGAAGGGAGCGTCATACGGAAAAAACTTGACCAATGTGGGATCTTTCATGCTGTATAGATGAGTAAAAAAGTTGGTGTTTGTTTTGGGAGAAAATCGAGGTCGAAAATTCACTTTTTGACAAAAAATTGATTTTTTTTAAGTTGTTCTGCAGGAATACTTTGCTGTAGAGACCTGAAATTCACATGGTAGTTAGGGAGCATCAAGATATGCTTGTGTTCAAAGTTTCAGGTTCATATCATTTTTAATCGGGAGATATGAGTAGCGAAAATTGGTCAAAAAAGTAATTTTTCCTCGAACTGTGGGATCGATAAAATATCAACCACTCATTTCTTTGAGCTGAAATTTATGATACATATAGAACTTAGTTAGGTATTGATGTAGAAAAGGTTTCAACTTAAAAGATTGATTTTTTTTGGTTTTTGTGGAGTGTCAAAAAACATTCCTCATGAAAGTGCGTTTTATAACGATTTATAGTGATTTCAGTAAAACTATGATAAAAAACGAGCGATTCAATATTTTTCGAAGCGGCTTTCACCAAAAAGTCACCAAACACTTGCCTCTATTACATATGTAAAAATGAGCCAAATCAGAGGATATCAATCGAGCACTTTCGGTCGTAGCTTACGTGGAATTGCTCTTATGTGAAATAAAATAAGTTTTTGTCTATTATTGTCAAAGTGAACGATGAAACGTCATTAAAAAACCTTGGACAAGTTTTCGGCGCTCGGGTTTTTAATATTGGGCTTTTCATCAATTCTGTTTTTCAAACTGAATATTCAGTTAATCCGGCGTATGTGATAAGTTCTTCCAGAATGAGCTGTTTTATAACTAGGTTTCTACGGATGAGGCTCGTTTTCGAAGAAGGCGACCAGTTTCTTCTACTTGCACCATTCAAGAAATCAAAGCTTGAGTCAGTTATGATGACGAGACTACTCGATCAGTTCTTTTGATCCTCACATGCACAATGTACTTGTCTTAAACAGTCGAGGGTCAAGTGAGTCGAACCGACGAATGTTACTTGTATGTTAGAATGGGAATAAAAATTACTTCAACATCCAAAAACACATGAAATCTATGGCCGGCAAGTTTTAATTTAATATTTCTATATTCTCTTCGACGCGTACTTTATTAATATTATGTAGATATATTGATGATGTATTTATGACTACAAATTTATCAGAAGAAAATATTTTAAAACTATTAGATGAAGCTGCCAGAACAGATCCGAACATTAAAATTATAATTACAATAAAACAAGCATTAGAATATATTGATACTACTATTGAAAACAATCATGGACAATTAAAAACAACAATTTATCATAAATCAGCTTGGGAACCTAATATTCTTTCTTATGAATCTGATCATCTACGACATGTGCATGCCAGCAATATTTATACAATGTTAGTCAGAGCAGCACGTATCTGTTCCACTGTGGAAGATTTTGATATGGAACAATTAAGTGCAGAAATGATTTTATTAGTTAATGGCTATCCACCAAAATTTATACAACATCATTTAAAAGATTTCTTTGTTACACATGATGCTGTCAGAGTGTGAGCTGAGCTTAATAGTGAAGCATATGAGCACCTACATAATACCATACTTTACAAAGAAACACGAAAAGAAAGTAAAACTAAAGTCCAAGCAAATGGTAAATTCATACAAAACAACATTAATGATGAGCAAAAACATAAAATTTATCTTCATTATACATTTGAAAATGGACCACTATTAGATTTCAAACAAGAATAGCGTCAAATATGGCAAAAGTCTACGTTTATTCAGGATCACGTCTGAAACATACGCGGCTTATTCTCGGTACAATATTGAATCGTACATTACAAAGTCTCTTGATTCACAAAAACCAAAACGTGATATGTTGACCATTATGCAACCAACTACAGAAGCAGCACGTAGAACAATCAACGAAAAACTTCCTCATGAATAAGTATCGTTCTCTTTTACTAATACACATTGTACAAAATGTTTCTATTTTGTTTGTTCTCTTCTGTGCCAATTAGATTTTCTCCACAAAATGATGATAATGTTCTTGGAGAAGATTCAAGTATATGATAAATATTGTATTTCTTCAATTTTAGTTTTGTTTTTCACATATATAACACTTAGACTGTAAATAATTCTTTCATTTTTCATCTTTATCACTGTGAAATTTAACTACTAAATTATGAATTCGCATCTTGCAGCTTAAACTTGTTCATTTTTCTCATTTCTTTCCTTATATTTAAAAACTTCTTTTTTGTATGAAAATAGATATTATACATTGTTTCATATCTTTCTAGATATATTAAATATATACACATAGCGATGTCAACGAAACCCAATCTCACCAACGTACGTGCTTCATACGAGCAATCTTTGTAAGTAACTCATATATATATACAGAAAAATATAATGAAACTCACCTCAATCGCACCCATTTAATTATTGTTATTTCAGGATAAACACAACAAACCAAAGTCAATATGATAATTTATCCATACAACCATCTGAATAAAACCAAAACATCGATTCTACGATTGACCAACTATTATCAAATGATTACGTAAGACCAAATCAGTCAACTATAGAAATGAGCAGCACAAATCTGATTGGACCTCAAAACAACTTAATACAAAATAATGAACCAAATCAAACTGCACCACGAAGACCAAGTGCACAACGATCATGACAACCAGATCCGCCGCAACAAACTTACCATCAACATTGGACTTTCCCAAGGCATCATCTACTATATCATTCAGAACGAAATCACCCGGTTCAACAACTTCAACCACCACGTCACCAATAATTCACTCAGGCGCAACGACACCTACATCAACAACAACTGCGACAACGAACCGAACCAAGACGCCACCAACGTTACCGACAATGGCAAGAACGACTAAGGCAACGAAGTCTGGAGCAACTGCCTCAAACAAGACACCATTACTACAGTGATCGGTACGACAATGATGACAGTGACGACCATCTCAGCATCGAAGATATGGATGACGTACTACTCGAATCTTATCAATGGGAACAGATAGACGAAACAACAAAATGGGAACAAGAACAAATCAAAGACATTGAAGCATTAGCAGAAAAAGATCTGCATATGACAACAGAAGAAGAAATGGAAGAAACACAAAAGGTCGATACAGCCAAACAAATTACAGAAGAAGAAAAAAAGGAACGCAACATGTACCTATTAAAACAAAAAGATCTAATCGAACAACTTGAATTTATCCATCTACAGCTACAAGAACCATAAAACATGACCGTCAGACACCATAATTACTTTAGGCTAATACATAGACATGCACATATTTATGTGAAACAAAAGCATAATAAAAATTAAAAACAAAACAAAACCTACCCATCATTACCAATGAGACATGTTAAAACATAAATTTTCATTTTAGATGACAAGTAAATACTCCACGAAAACAAATTTTCAAAACATACAAACCAATGGAATCATCGCCGAAATACATTAAATAACGCATTCAATCCTCCACAGCAAGAGACAAACACAATTTCGGTAAGTAAATCATGAAATTCCAACATACGTAAAAACCTATTTCGGTGTACGACTAAGACACCAAAAAACCAAAAAGAATTCCATTTTCTCGGCAACATGCATCTTTCAAGTACTTCTAAAGGACATTCGAAACACAAGAACTACTCCTCACCACTTTTCTTACTCATACCACTATTAAACAAAGATAAAATTGGACAAATAGAACACATGCACTTTTTGTAGGATCTTTACAAAAACCTTTGTTGCGTACATCCCTCTAATCAGTTCCTAGATGAAACATACTTGAAAGCGTTAATGAGCTTGCGAGTTCTCTTGAAAAATTCTCAACATAACATTTCCAATAGGAGTCCTTATTACTGCAATGATAAACCAAATGATAAGCATAATACAAGCTCCTCTCGAAACCGATATCGTTACCTTTTGATAGATTAATATTTTGAATAACTTATCTTTAACATATCAAATCACATCGAGCATCTCTCAGTCAAATTATTGGAAGTTATTAACCTTATATAACTTTCCAATGATTTTATAAATTATGCCTTCAACTAGATTTTAGAAGTTCTTATAACTTTCGACTAGCAGTTGTACATAGTTAGAGAAATATTACAATATAACCATTAAGCAATTGATAATAGATCACTTTAGCAGTAATCGAAACCGATCTTGCTAGCTTATTGATTGATTCTAATATAAGAATCTTTCTACTTAAACACACCCACCCACACCAAGAAATCTATTCTGCTGAGATAAATGCTTTTATTATACTTTTCCATAACAAGCATGCTTGTGTAATATTGGTATATTCACGATAATTAGCGTTTATAGTATTTCAAATTAATCTGGGGCACATTTCACATTTTCCTCGTATTTCGACAGATAATATAGAAAAAGAAAATTTTCCAAATCTTTATAGTAGGAATAGTAACTCAAAGGTTGAAAAGCCTAAGAAAAAACGATCAAAGTTAGTCAGTTTCATTAACAGTATTAGAAAGAAACTACATATTTAGTTTTTCTAAATACTCCGATTAACCGTACCCGAAGATAAAACACTTGTATCGTTAAAATAAATGATAGATTTAAATGCTTTTCTTGTAGACAAGGTTTAGTAAAATGAAAAATTGATGTCCTTGTCACAAGGTATAGAATTTCTAAGAATATGTTCAGAAAGTAATTGATAGTTTCATCCAAATAATTTTCTTTTTCCCTAAAAATATCTACTGGTTCGATTAGATAACTTGCATCACTGGATTTAAATTGATTGTGTTTTGTGAAGATGACTCGAATTGTCCACAAACGACGTACAAAAGACAAAATACCATCATACATCTAAGATGGGTCTGCACGCGATCATACGTATATCAACTGTCAATCACGTTTTAACTTTACAACTCTGAAGCGCTTTTTTGTTGTCGGTAAATCTACACGCGATCAGCAGTTCGAACGCATCCAGATGCATTGTTGAAATGTGAGCGGATGTATTTGAATCATTTTTTAAATAGAATCGCGCCAGGCACATTTTAAACAGTCTTAAACATGCTTAATGTGTGTTTCGCTTTCGCATGGGTAAAACAGCGGTCATCATTTGCATGAAATTATTTTATCTTCCAATAATGACAAAGCCCAAGCAACAAAATACTAAAATACATCTGGCTTTAAGTATACTTCACTTTGAAATTTATCGATTTTATTGAATTCAATTTAAATTGGTTATAGACTTGTAGTGCATCTAGTCAAAATTGGATGAGTGACGGTTGAAACGAGTTGTTTGATGCTTGAAGCCAGTTTTCATTTTATAATCTCACATCCACTTGGACGCAATTATTTTGTAAAATATCGATTACTATTCATGATTTATAAAGTACTTATTTAAAAAAATCGCTCTTGATGTTTTGCGCTCAATGTCAACAATTTTTCTATTTTTTTCTGCATAAGTAACATTCTTTGGCATACAGCGAGCAATATCCATCAATTACGCATTACTCAATGATCTATCATCTTAAGAAAGAAAATATTTTTATCAATGATGGGACACTATCTTTTATTCTGTAGCCTTCACCTACATGATAAGTTGTACTACTAATGTGCACAAGATATACTTATGTGCAGAGAATACCACTAATCGTACATATCGAGCAGGAAAGAAAAAAGAATAAGAAAAGGAAAGTATAGTACTAAGAAACTTTGTGGAGAAATTTTTTGCACGATAATGAAGAGATGCATTCTCTATTAGCAATATCCAAACACACACATACAGCATTAATGTTATTCTTCGTTGAGGTGACGGAAATATTCTTCTTATTTTTTTTTAATCGGATTTTCTTTGTATTTGCTCAAACAGGCGTTACTTATTATTTCAAACATTAATATTGGGTTTTGTCAATCAGACGTTAATTTGAATAGAACCGAGTACAACAAAATTATATATCTGAACGTTGGTGGTGAATTGATCTCTACAACATATGGAACTCTGACATACGTGCCAAACACAAAGCTTTCGTTCTTCAACAGTTGGCCTCGTGACAATAGAGGTCATATTTTCCTAGATTTACCACCAGATCTTTTTAAATACTTTCTTCATCAACTTCGTCGTTGGTCGATTCGTGGAGATCGATTAGCTAATGCTGTATTCGAACCACCATCATGGAAAGTCAAAGATGAGTTCAATGAAATGATTATAGCACTTGGTTTTCAGAAATATCAACAAAGCATGTTTACTAAAAGAGAAAGTTTGTTTACAATTCTTCTTTTCATTATTTAGTTGCGCCAGTTCAGTGCACAAAGTATAGGCGTGTTGATGATTTCACCCGTCGCGAAGGATCTGGTGCTGGAAGATCTTGTGACACTAATGAGACTGCTGGTTGGACACGTTTCGTTGATCAAGCAGGCACGACAATCATCAATCATATTCCAGAGTCAGGCCTTCGTCTATGTGGTGGCGGAAGCCCTGGTTGGCTATTTGGTGTTTATCCTTCAATACTTTATTCAACAACGATTGGAACTATGTGCTATGTCAGCCCGGCTGGTACACCATGTGCGCGCATTGCTGCTCAGGCGGTACGTGTCACACACTGTGGCGCATATTTTGTATTCGACATGCCGGTGGCACCTGAATGTCCGCTGAGAGCATGTAGCATTGATCAACCTATGCCATTTTGAACAAAATATTTTGCTAATTTCCTCTCACATCAATTCGAGCAACTATGACAAGATCGATAATAACCTGCAGCAGACTAAAGAATTAGCTGTTATTGATCTCAATAGCTGTATGCAAGATTTTGCAACCCGTAGGTTTTTTTACTTGAAGTTAAATAAAAAAAATCGAATTCCATTCTAGTGGAAGGGTTCGAGTAATATAATCATTGAAACTTCACTTTAGTTGCTGTTGTTGTCAATTTTAGGTACCTGTATATTTGACAAGAGCATTTTTTCGCCCTGACAGAATGGGATCATTGAAGCCCTTGGCAGTTGAATATTAGAAGTTCAAGTATTCAAATATTTATAAATTATCGTATTGTAAAACGCTTAGACACAAATTTACGTATTTTGAGATAGTGTCTTGATACGTGATTACGTTGATATTTATATATTTGAATGATTGAATAGACGAACTTGCTTTCAATAACTGATTTAAAGGACCATTTATTCTTATACTCAATTGATCAGAAAATAGGAATTTCGACGCGTCAACATCACTGTGTGATGGGCATCGTAACTCTAAATTGAACTATTGAGTTACCACTTGTTGATAGGTCGAGAGCACGGTGATGGGTTGCTTCTGCAACTATTTCCGTATCTGTGGTCGCCAGTCCGTGACAAGTTTTGGTAGATCGATTTGAATGATCCAATTGTTGAAATTGGTAGCAGTTCGAGTGGTCCAAATTTCGACACATTGATTTTGTTTTAAATTTCAAAAAAATTCAGGTCTTGTCATGACTTTCTTTTCGAGGTATCGAAACCATCGAATCTTTTTGTTGAAAAGAAGATTCGAGCATGCACAGATCCAAAAGCTTGATATCACATCACACAAGATCCAGTAAGATCTTACGCTCACAAGATTTTTTTTGTCCGATTTTGTCACAAGATCGGACAATATCGTATGCGTTTACTGTTTCCAAGGTTTAAACAGATTCGGACTATAACATGTCGGGTGTGGATGTGGGTGTGGTGTGGGTGTGGTTGTGATTGTTTATATTCCCTTCATTCAAACCACAGCCACACTCATACCCCACACCCACGCCCACCAATACCCTCTATTGACTATTATAGTATCATCGAAAACAATGAAGATTACAATAGCGAATGATTTGTTCTTTTCGAATAGCACAACCATGCTTCTTACTGATCTCAATCATTTACTTTTTAATCGATGTAAAAAAAACGGTAAAAACTCAGATCAAAACTGATTTTTCAAAGAAAAATCACAAAAATTCGATTAAATACAGTAGTGTTGATTAAATTCAACAAAATCATAGATTACAATTGATTATTCGGTCAAAACCTTGCATAATTGATTACAAATTTAATCTATTAATCAACTTTAATTAGTTTCAAGAATAATCTCTGAAATTCTATTCTATTTGGAATAATCTGTATAATCGATTACAAGTCTAATTGAGTTTTAATGTATTTCAAGAATAATCTATTCGAATTAGTTTACTTTGGAGTCATCAAAATTCATTGAGTTATTTTGAAGCTATGTTCATTTTACTGTAAAGATGGATATGCTCAGAAGCCGTCAAATCTCATTGTGTGACCCAAAATTCAGTATGAACTCAACAGATCAACTTCAAACTTGCAGGAAAGGTAGCCCCATAGGCCCTTATTGTTCTCTGAAATTTTCAGACTTCTATCGTGTATTAGAGAGAAATGGCATTATGCTGAAATTTGAGATATTGTCATAGGTCTAGGTAATCAAATATTCAAGCAATTGACCTCATCTTTTGGGCACATAACTAGCATGTAAGGCGGCACAGTTTTACCAAAAATAAGTTACAAAATTCACTATGAATCATGGAAAACAGGGCATAAATTTTTATAGTCAATTTTTCCCTCATTCTGACGACCTTTTATTGTTCTGTTTAACAGTGCGAAAAAAACGTTATACAAAAGAATTAAAATGTATTTGTCTATCTAGTTCAAATATATGAAGGATCTTCTGATAGTTTTCATCATGATAATGAATCAGAGTAAGCATGGGAGTAAGAATATAAGTAAAAATTGATATGTAATGGTGAAAAGAATACAAATCCCTATTCTCACTTCCGATCTTCCTTAGCTTTGTCAGAATGAGGGAAAAATTGGCTATAAAAGTTTATGCCTTGTTTTCCATGATACCTAGTGAATTTTGTAACTTTTTTTGGTAGAATTCTGCTCCCTTTCATGCTAGTTATGTGAGCAAAAGATGAGACCAATTGCTTGAGTATCCATGCACCTAGACTTATGACAATATCTCGAACTTGAGCATAGTGCCATTTCTGTCTAGTACATGATAGAAGTCTGAAAATTTTAGAGAACAATAAAGGCCTATGGGGCTATCTTTTCTGCAAGTTTGAAGTTCATCTGTTGAGCTCATACTGAATTATGGGTCACACAATGAGATTTGACGGTTTCTGAGCATATCCATCCTTACAGTAAAATGAACCTAGTTTCATAATAACTCAATGGATTTTGATGAAATTTTTACCACAAATACCCAATATACTTGGCTACAAAATAACGTGTTTCGTAGCTCATAAGACTTTGTTATTCTGGAGTTATGACGTCCACAATGAAAATGAACCCGATGCATCATAACTTTCTTGTGACTCAGGATATGGAGGCTCGGGTTTCGCCGCTGTCCTACATTAGTCGAGATCTATATACAGTGAAGTTTTCGGAGCAACAGCACTTGTAGTGGCTGAGATTTGATGCGAGGCTACTTTTGCCAGTACTATATGTCACTTAATGTGTTCTTTTTGTGTCTTCCTGTGCTTTCGTTCTTTTCTTCGAACTAATAACTCCTGTTCATTTTCCTCACTCTCTATTATCTTTATTTTTTCTATTCTTGTTAAAGTGAAGAAAACGTTTTCTTGGCCTTGAACTAAAATTTATTGCGTATTCGGTAATATTTAACAGCATTATATATATATTGGCATAACTCTATGAGGGGAGGAGTCGGAGACGAAGTTTTTATAGATTGTCGTTATTGATTCAAGAGAAATAATTAATAAAAAATACTTAAGTAACATCTTGAAAATAACCATATATACATCAACGTAAATTAGGACTTAAAAGTATTTTTAATTCTTTTGTGGCTGATCTCATATAAAATTATAACCAAAGAGGAAGATTTTAGACGTAGCACATATGATTGGATCAGTGGCCAGTTCATTTAAATTGTAGTTCGCGATCCATCCAACCCATGGCAGGCAAGCTATGCGACCAGATCCGTTGATGCTTCTCATTTATGAAAAAAATTAAGTGTTTAATCTTTTCTAGTGTCTTAGATCGATGTGTGAGATCTAGTCGTATAGTTAGAGCGAATTCATAGAACTGAGCTTGACTTATAGGTTTGTGTTTGACTTAGATGTGGTAATGATTCGGTTAATAACATCTTGACCACGCAACTCTTTATGACGCCCACAACACACTAGATAAATAATAGTTCTTATGTTGGCAAACAACCATACTCATCTGATAAGAAATGGTTTTTTTCTTTCATGTTATTGAGGTACAAGGTGAGTCTCTTTTGAATGTGTATTTAGGAGCATTAATAGTAAAATGGAACAACAAGTCAGACTGATAATCATTATATTTATATGTTAAGTGGAGTAATTTTGACATTACTTAGACTATAGCGAAGTAAAATTATACCACTCAGAAAATACGACTTCTAAACTACTGCTTTGTAAGAGCAAAGTTCAACAAGTTTTGATGACGTCCATAAAGACAAAGCTGACATTTCAGCATCAATATCTAACTTGTCACCATAGAATTCAGTCATTGGATGTCTGTCCATTTGTCAATCTATCTTAACATTTTTTGACTTCATAATAATTTGCTAAAGTCCGAAGATTTTGGTTGCACTGAATTATCAGATATAAGGCACTGAGGGATTATTCAGTTCAAATCAGTCAGTATCATCCATTATTTGTTATTGGCTAGGTCACAGTGTAAGTTAAATCTCAAGATTAGATCCATGAGTGTCTGATTAATTGTTATTTTGTTCAGAAGTAGAAAACATGCCCTGTATTTTACGCATGGACATCTTCTGGTTAAAAAGTAGCATTGCAAAACTACTTGTTGACTGCTATGGTAAAAAACTAGGTTTCGTATCAGGTGTGATTAGAACTTAATCGATGGAAAGTGCTTCGGTCGTATAACTTTCAGAACGTTCATTAGTTAGCATTACTTATTACATCCTTCTGAAAATAAATAATAGTCGAGTATAAATTAATTTGAATAAAAAAATGTTACATTTTTAACTCGAAAACACAAAACCGCATCCTATTCGTAGTGCATAAATTCCGATGACATGCTCATAAGAATAGAATCATAAAATTGATATCCTTTTTCTTGACAAGACATCGCCGTATGGCAATCTTTCACTCTTCCATGATTAGTTGAATGGCATCTCAAGTATTTGAAACCTCATCTATCGGGAACGTGTATTATGGTTATTTACAGATTAAAAAATGTAACGTAGAAATCTCATTGTAAAATTTTGCACCATTTGTTATGCAGAATAGGCAGTCACTCTATTTCATTCTCTTGTTCGACCGAATCTCACCTTGAAACCGTGTGTGATTAATTACAAATATATCACACGAAGCATAAGAGAGAACTGTATGCATGCAGGACAGAAGCGGATCTAGAAGACACATCGAGTTGATATCGTTGTAAAAGCAACACGATTTTGAATCAATTGATATGTGAGCTGAAGGTTCGTTCGACGAAATAATGATATTTCATGGGTAAAATAATTTCACGTGTCAATAATAGATTTACAATAACAAACTTGACGTTAGTATTGAAGAAGTTCATGAAACGCAACCAGCTATATGGCATAGGTTGAATAAACTGCTTTAGAATTGATCGCAGTCAAATGTCACATGAAACTTATCACACATGCTATTCAGATTGCTTTTTAGGCAGAAAATATTATGACGCCTTAGACATACAACGCTCTTTCTCTTGACGAATTCATAAGGATATATTTATCCAATTATTACCACACACATATGATGATTCTATAAGAATCTGTACTGAAACATCATATCAAAAAGTGATTGACCCGTGTAAGAAAATAGAACTAGTATTTTTTTAGGGTTTTCATACATAACTGATAAATTATGAATGAATTGACAACTTAATTAGTCACACTTCTTATCCAAATTACTGATAATAAACTCCTTAGAAAAAAATAGACTATTCTATATCGTGCGAAGAAATATTAAAGATACTTCAGTGCTTATTTCTCATCATGTTATCGAATCGCTGAAATATGAAACGGTTTTAATTTCTTTATGAGTAGACAAATATAAATTGCATAGGTAGAGATATTACTATCACCTCGTAACATACTTGGTCAGTCAGAATATAGAGTTCCATGCAGCGATGTTCACAGGACATGGCAAACAAATTATGTCATGGTATCTTATCCTGTAAAATAAGAGAACAATATGATTTCTTCTCACACTGGAACTTCCATGTGCTGTTTTTTGTATCAAAATAAGTACTTTTTATTTGCTTTGACAATGTAGAAAGATAGGGAAGCAAGACGATGCGTCACTATCAAGTAATAGATAGCGTCATCGTATTCCTATGATAAGAGTAAATCTCAATGAAAATGGTGGAAGCAAAAGGCTAGAGAGATAGTATTACAATAGTGAAAGTATTATTGTAATTGCTGGTCATTTTCTTGCTATTTCACCACATCAGATTCAATGTAATGATGTAGTCAATATCTGCTGTTTCGTCATATTATTCATTCTACACTCTTCTGCTAATAAAACTAATGCTTCTATCCCTTCTTTCTCAAGTAGTTCAGCTGCTGTCATTATTTTACTTTGTTAATAAGAATTATAGCTCCAACTGAATTTTAGAAGTATAAGGAATAAAAGAAAATCTGTCCTGACGGCAATATCGAGCAAAAGAAATTCGTAAAAAATTCTTTTTGTCCTGCTCTGTACTCAACGTTGACCAGACGGCAACAAACTGTACTGTGATCATCTTTGATTCGGCGATTCATAAAACTACTGAGAAGTGTTATATCATCAGGAAATATTAGAAGGTTTTTGAATAGATTTTGAAAAATATTGATTTTTTAATTCGCCATATTACCATCAGTCACATGTTCATGCGTTTCAAGTAAATTTAAATAGAAACTATAATTAACCGCCCGCATTTTGGAGGAAAACTTGTTTTAATCCATCTGAAATATGCTTCGTTATCATATTAGTAGCTGGTATGTTTATAACTGTAGTCATGTACACTCTTTTTTACTTTTTCTGAAAATGTTGTAAACAACATAAGGTAACGATGCAAACTTAGAACAGTTTAAGGAAAATAAATATATTAGTAGACTTCTGTATAAATTACAATAGAATTCTTTAGAAACCCTGAAGTGATTTTTTTTATAAAATTATTTGTCATTCAGCGGGATTTTTTTGGGATTTTCAGAAATATCCGATAAGATTTCGTCAAAGGAAGTAGATCAGGAATTTAATTAAATTCATTCTCACAAGACCATCATAAATGCGTAGATGTCGAGAAAAAAGGTCGTTACTTTCTAAGCATAGCATAATTTGAGGGAATAGTTTATCCATTTTGTGGAAATCACGCATGTTTTCGAAGAAAATAGTGAGTGTAAGTTTTGAGTTCGAGGATGGCGGCTCCCACTCCCCCACCCCATTTCAGACACGTAGCAACGGGAAAGAGAACATTACAGACATACACCCCATTACAGACACCCCACCATTACAGACCTCAGCAACCGGGCGTAAAAAACTTCAACTCTATTTAACAATAAAAAGAGAGTCGAACAGTATGAAGAATATGATTATGACTGTCATACGATATTTCAATGTTTTCATAAATATTGGAAAAAACTAATATGAATTTGTTAAAGTTCCTAATACTGTAATCACTGATTATTTTTTAAAATTAAAATGTGCACGTAAAAAATCAACAATAAAGAGTAATAATAGGTATTTTAGATTATGCAGAATTTTATTCGTGACATCCATATATTTTTTTTGTGCTTTTGTGGAACTCACATATGTTTTCAAAGAAAATAGTGAGTGTAAGTTTTGAGTTCGAGGTTTTGCGGCTCCCCACCTCCCCTTACAGATCATAGCATCCAAAAAGAATATTACATACACATACCCCCCCCCCATTACAGACTGCAACAACTGCGCATAAAACGCTGCAGATTTATTTAGCAATAAGAAGAAGCGAGTTAAACAATATTAAGAATATCAGTTCGACTGCTATATAATATCTCAATACTTTCATAGTTATTTGAAAAACTATTATACATTTGTTAAAGTTCGTAATATTGTAGTCGTGGATCTTTCTTTTAATTTCAACTTGCATGTTAAAAATCAAGGAGGCAAAGTAATAATATATATTGATCTGTCATAGCAGTCATATAATTAATATGAGAAGTATGATTCTATCTTTTTATCATTGTGAATAATAAACAATATCACCATTATGGATTAATTGAGATACAAGGTAGTGTGGCAAGAGCTGTTAATGCATACAAACTGCATTATTGTAATACCCGTATTCATCAAATAGTCGATGATGGAGAAAAATAATTTCAAATTAAAAAACAAAAAAATGATTATTATCGAGTATATTAGCAATAATTATAAATGAAATCGGGCGCTCTTAAATGAAAAAACAATATTTTCTTTTTTTAATATATGTTTTTAATATACAGATAAATAATAAATTCTCGGTTTTTTTATCGATTCTCAATGAAAACAACTATAGTTGACAAGAAGTCTTTCAGTATACAGATGATGCGTCAAGTAACAAAGCTAAAGGTATACGTGATTTCCATATTTCAGCTCCGCAGGAGCTGCACTAACAAGCTTTTTTATACAACTTTTGCGGATGCTTACGAACATAGGAGTCAACAGACAAGATAACGATAACAAACAGAGAAAGAATGACAAGGAAGCGAAAATGAACAGAACGAAAACCAAGGCAGTAATGACGAGATCAGCGTGCATTGCTGTTCTTCCTTCGTTTATTCTTCCGATATCGTATATCTTGACATCGAAGACACCGTGCCGGGGGAAGGAATCGAACCTTCTGAAGTCTGACTAACAATCAGATGCATAGAACCACTACGCTATCCCCGGCAGTAATAATAGGTATTGATCTGTCATACCGATGGTATAATTAATGTGACAAACATGATTTGACCTTTTGTATCAGTGTCAGACGTATACAATATCACCATTTATGAATTAACTGAGATATCTAATAGTGTGATGAGAGTGGCTAACACATATAAACTACATTATTCTAATAGTCATATTGATGAAATAATCAAAGATGAAGAAAAAAGTAATTTCAAATAAAAAAAATTAAAAAAAAACGGTTATTATTGAGTGTATAGCAATAATAATAATAAAAAGATCGGGCGCGCTTAAACGAAAAAGAGAGTTTCAATTTTAAATGTAAAAATTAAATGATCAATTATTTTTCTTGCCAGCAATTATTTACAAAAAAAAAAACTGTAGTCGACAAGAAGGTTTCAGTTTACAGGTGACGTATTAAGATAAAAAGATTGAAGGATATACGTGAGTTCCACATTTTAGCTCCAAAGCAGCTGCGCTAACAAGCGTTTTTATTTTGTTTTTTTAGCATTTACATATCATTTGAAAATATGGAACTGCTGCTTTTCACAAGTCTATCAATTACATACGTACATCGTACAGTGTTGATAGTTACAGCCGTTAGTACAAGTTCCAGGAATCCTCAAGAAACGCCTCTTATCCGGTTCAATAAGATAGTTGTTCATTTTAACATTCAATTAAAACTTGGATTCACAAAATATTGAAGTTTATTTCATAGATCATCGAACTTCGTTTTTATTGTGTTATAGGAATGAAATATTGAGCTTTCATCGTTTCCGATTCTTTTCCCCTTCTTCGAGAGCTAAACTGACCAAAGCGCATGTCTTGACACGTCACCTGTATATGAAGGAATTATAAAACGCCGTCTTTTCACTTATTAACATTGCACAACATTTCGTCACCTAGTGTATCCTTTGCTTGAGAGAATGTCAAAATGTGTTATTAGACATGTTTCTGTTTTCTAAAGACGAATTTGCAGCCAACTGGAACGACAACAAGCTTATTATTCATAAGAATGAAATAATTACTCAATAAATATACGTTCTTATCGTGCGTTTTCACTTTCTTCATGAAAGAGAACATTAACTGTTTCTCAGTTTTGAACTCGATCTTTTGAGCATAAATAGATTTCAGTTAGACTCCGAATATCTGAAAACATTCGAAATTATTTCGTATCGCTATTTCAGCAAGTCCATCTCTTTGCTGAGGAAAGTATGATTTTGCTACCTTTTGCAAAAATTTTCAATTTGATCACTTGCATAAAATTCGAACTATTCACCATTGTTCACTGATATTGTTTTTAAAATATATATAGGATTCCGATAGAAAGAAAACTTACTGTCTTTTTCATTGTTACGTTCACTGAACAAGTTTTTGCAAAATGATTTTATGTCGAACCAAACATTCAGATACATATGGCTTTGGGAAATATTTCAATGTAACAAGCACCAAGTGCTCTTCGTAATAATAATATGAATAATATCGGAGTCGTTTTCTTGTTGGTTGAGCTGGTCGCGTTAGTAAACCGTGATCCATAATTCGGATCCTATCCAAGTAATCCAATCGAATATTTTGGGAAGCACAAAGATTGTTAGTTCGGGTATCTGTAGTGGAAATTTTGTCGTCGAATTCATTGTAGTCATGAAGCGATAAGTTTTGAAACAAGTGGAGAAGAGATACACTTGTTGAAATAACGATATGGTATAAGTACAAATCCTCTAAGGTGTTTCTTAGTCTCATTGAAATCTACTTATGCTCAAATAATGAAACTGGGAATTCAAAAAAATTTGAGGTAATCTTTTCTTCAGTTACTAGAATCGTTTACTTTGCTAGATGTTATTGTTAACTAAACAGGGCCTGCTAAAATAAGCAGAATAAATCAATATTTTTTGAGCGAACTGTATGATAAAGATAGATATTCACTAGATTTAAATTATATAACTTTCACGATCACAATGCATGTGAGGGAACATAGGAAGTTTTGTAGATACAGTGTGTCCTAAATAGTTCCTTCCTAAAAGTTCTTTTTTATTTCATTTCACTATTGACAGGATTTCATTGAGTCATTATCGTTGGCTAATAGATAAATACAGAGAGTTTTTATTTCTAAAGACAAACTTTAAAAGCACTGTTGAAAGTTAAAGCCTTTAGCGAAAATACCAAAATTTAGCATGTGTTCTCTTTCGAAAATATTCATGGATAATAAGCGTTTGAATCGCTTGAACTTTGGTTTGATGACTCGAATCATTCAACAACTCAAATTTATTAAAAAGAAACACTATGTGATGATTTTTCTAGAAAAAGAAAACGCCTAAAAGTTTTGTATTTTGAGTAAAGGTTGAAGTTTGTCTTTAGAAATAAAAACTTTGTGGTTTTATCTAATATCCAGTGAAAGATTAGTCAATGCAGTTCAGTAAGTACTGAAATGGAACAAAAAAGCTTTTAGGACACTGTACTAACTGCTTGCTTATAAATGATACACGTTTTCTCTTGTTCAGTTTGCAAGTATCAAATTTTCAACACAAACAAGCATAAAAGAAAACAAAACTATTAGACATGAAACGTCCAATAGTTTATTTATCAGCCACTGTTGACATCGTTAACCGAATCATTACTCCATTGGTCTTTATAACAATATGTCTCTTGTTGGTATGTGTTATCTACGTTGGCAAAGGTACTCGAAATCAAATAGTTGAATCTATTTGATTTTAAATTTGCATTGTCTAGGGGAAGCATACATCTGCAAGCCACTCGCAGGTAAATAAATATATCTCATAGGATATCATTCGCTCAAAATCACATAAACAGAAAAAACAGTCATATTTAAACACTAAACTTTCAATTTTCATAATATTCTGATGAATTTATAAAATCACTGACATTGTTTTACTTATGAAAATTTTGACTTTTATAGAAAACCATGATTTCATCGCATAAAAAATAAATGCGAAAACTTCGGATTTAAATCCGAGAGTTATGTGTACTTCAAAAAGTGAATCATACAAATCAATCATATCCTAGACTGTCTGAATATCAAAATTATACTGTGAAATCTACCATTTAAAATGTTGATTTATATTGCGCGTTGCCCAACCAATAGGACATGGGACCGAATACAGCTCAAGTTTGAACTCTGCACCTTGATTTACCCTAAGAAAGTCGTTTTTCCTATAACTTCATTTCTATTGGTCACTGCACAACTAATAGTATTTCGATGTAAGTACAGTACACATTCGAGTTCTCCATATCTGAAAACCTCGAAGTATCATCAGTGTGACCGAAAGATAAAGCTCTATTTGTGGATCAATTACATCGTGGACCAAAATATAACCTAGTTCTCTTTAATTATCTTTGTGATAGGTTAGTCAACGTTCTTGTTTCTTTATGTTTCATATATCATTTTGTAGTTCTTGAAATTCTCTATCGAATGGTATATAATAGTTGGGGTTTTAGTTGACTATGATAGGAAAAGTCTTTTACGAAAGTCGCGATGGGTCCATTTTCCCACAGAAAGCTATAGGGAAAAATGGGTATTTTTGCAATAACTCAGGAACGGCTCGACCGGTCCTTCTCATCTTCGAACTCAACCGAGGTATTGTCAAGACTAAGCTGTGTAGAAAGTTTCATCATAATCTGACTCTGCTGTCAAAAGTTATCATCTAAACAGCCAACCGGACGGACGGACACACTGACTATTCTACAGTGTACTCACTTTTTGAGTATACAAAACTATGATTCGGTTCAAAACTAATATCAGATTCAGAATGAGCGTTAAAAACTGAGTCGATTTATGTATTTGGTGAAAAATTATGAGCAAAAGAAAGTTTTTTCGAAAAATCCCCGTCCCCCCCCCCCCTCACTCCCTCAGGAATGGTCTGGTCAAAAATCACAATTTTTTCGATAACTCAACCATTTCTTGGCGGATCCTTCTCATCTTCGAACTCGGCCGAGATATTGTCAAGACTAAGTTGTGTAGAAAATTTCATCGCAATCTGACTCTCCTTTCGAAAGTTATCGTGTAAACGGACGGCAGGACACACAGACCGATTTTAGTAGTATACTCACTTTTTGAGTACACTAAAAAGCTAGTTTTAGCTAAGCACAAACTATTGAAATCTGAATTTGAATATATAAGAGAAGCTTATTTCTTATATTTTGGTTAGAAATTTTGAATATCCTTCCGTTTCATTATGATAAACGATTATAGCTAAACATCGTTAGGCTATCCTAGTCGAAAGTTCGAGATGTGATCTGAAATTTTTACTTGCAAAGGTGCAACTCATCTTAGCTATCAGTGTGTTGTATTCATCATACTTTTAAGTTTGTCTGATTATGCTCCTATGGCTTGATGATTGTGTGAAACCGTAAGTAAAGCTCTCAGTTGAAATAGAGAGAACTAAATTTCTTCGATAAAGGCAAATTTATTGTTGAGTCCGTGAAAAATACTATCTATTTACCTAAATTGAGAAAAAATATCTTTGTATTTCTCTATCTTGCTAAAACAGAGTCAAAAGTAACCAATATTTGTTATTCAATTGTTAAGAAAATAAGATATTCAGCAGTGAAAAGAAGTCATAAATCATCAAAAATACAACTTTTAAATCATCTTTTCAATTATAAGAATTCCATTTGACCAATAAAAGATGATCGCTGGCATCGCAGTAAATTAGAAAAATGTTGATCGATAGGTACTTGCACGAAACTCAATTGGAACTGACAGTGGTACGATAGAACGTCACTAACAAGATAATATGATTTTTCAATTGGCAAATTTCCTCTTTTATATCTCTTGTTCAGAAAAACCAACACAACTCAACTCAATCGAATATGTGCAAGCATTTTGCAGTATGGGTATCACTTACCATGCTTCAGGTAAGTATAATGACTTTTGACAGTTAAAGATACCGTGTCGTATTTTCGCAGAATTCTCGATGGATAGAGGAAAACCTCTAAAACCATATAAGTAAGTTTCATTTCGTTCTATTTTACTAAAAGACGAATCTTCTAGACCATACGCGCAATGGAGTCCGTTTATGATAGCGGTATCGTTGATTATAATAATATCACCATTGGCTCTGTTCGATTTCACGTCTCGAATATCAGTGGTAAAAAGAATAGTGTACACCATCCAACAACATGGAATAAGTATTCAAAGGATGCAACAGTTACGGCGTTTATTTGAGATAGTTGTCGAAAAAAATAGCACGTTGAAGTCAACAGAAATAGTCTCCTCAATATTAACTGCTAATTCCTCGAGCATCCAGACAAAGATGAAGATTCATTGGGGAAATAGGCTGTTTGCTGGTATACTTTGTGCCAATATTTCTCACATAATCCTACTTGTAATGATGGAAATATTTTTACTGAACTTTTTGCAAATATCGATTGGGGAAATCGGTTTGGTATTCGCAGAAAGTAAAGTTTTCCCCAGATTTGTAGTTTGTCGAGTGGCAGAAGAAAACATCGGTTTCTCGAATACATTGACTTATAACTGCGCAATACCATCAAATGTCCTTGTTGAGCGTTTGATTTATACTATCGCATTATGGCTCGTAATAACTATTATCTGGAATGCAATAAGTCTTGTTCGCCTGTTGTACAAAGCACGTCCAACGTCACGACGACTCACGTGGAAATTTTATAGCATCACTTCTGGAAATGGCATTTCGGGAAGTGAAGAGCATGATGAATTCATCAATTACATGTCTTTAAATGGGCATCTAGTGTTGCTGATTTTTCAAGGCCATTTGACAGTGGATGACTTCACTTTATTCTATTCAGCTATTTTTAGTGAATTTAAGACCAATGTTTTTGTGTCTGCAACCGATAATAATGAACTTCCATTATTATAATGCATAAAATATTCCACCACTTTCAATAAAACTAGTTCCAGAAAATGAGGACATCGAATACTCTGATCATAGGGTAGTAGCTACCATGCTTTTGTTATGTTACGTATTATTTTGATTTGAAGGACTTCTGACACAAAATATTTTGGATTTATAGAGGGATTATTCAAATGTATTCTTTAGTTAAATAAACAATTTGGAGTTCAGTAACAGTACTTCTTTCTACTGGGAACACAAACCACGTCAAGAGCGTATTGAAAAGTGTTAGCTCGTTTTGACGAGCTTAACGTGATTTATTTATTTCATATGTTAAATCTCTTCAAAAATGTCCTTATATCACTAGGCATATATACATCATAGAGAGAAGGAGAAGAACAAGAGAGAAAGAGATAGAGAATCGAGAGTAGGGAGCATGTAAGTCACCGTTAACAAAAAGAAAACCATTCAAACACATTCTGATGCTTAAACAAATCGTTTTGCTCCCTACTATGCATGCACACTCTAAAAAATAGGTTCCTTACTGAATCATGAAAGTTTCTTATTCAGAAACGAAACTCTTTTCGTTTCCAAACTTTTCTTCGCTTAAGAAAATTCGACGACTTTAGTATCTTTGATAGTAAACCATTTCTTAGCTTAGAAAAGTAACGAAGAGTTTCTTAGCTTCACACCAAACCATCGTGCCTCAATAGAATGAAAAAAGATTTCGTAGGATAAGAAAGGATTCTGCGTCATATGTAGAAAAATTTCGACAGCCCCATCCGAGAAAAAGAGTTTTGTATTAATTCCACGAAATCTGCGGTACTCGGATGATATAATACAACATATTATAGTGAGCTTATGGAGCCTTCTGCAGTTCTATAGAACGTGAGACGGTGCTGTATGTCTTCATCGAACTATTCTCTTTCTTTGAGAAAAGAAAAACGATCCATATATTTTCTACAGAACGTTCTGTGCAAGCAATCGCTATCAAAGACCTTGATCCCGAAAGCTTTTCTATGTGGGTATTAGCAAAAGCATTTATAGAAACCAATTAGTATGAAAAGTATGCTTATAATGTCTGAATATTTATAAAAGACGCCATCAACGACGATTTCCTAAAATGATTGAAACATAGAAGCGAGTTCGAATGCGCACTATTTTTATCCAATCTTTGATCACTCATATCTTATGAAAGGTGTCACATATCCAGAAAATCGGAGATGCTGAAGAAGTGCAGGAAGATGTTGGAGATGCCACATTATCCATAAACAAAGTACTTCATTATGTTTTCTCCCGAACCAACACTTGTGAACTATGCCTGTTTGTGCGTGTGTCTGTATTTTCTCCGTCATGATTAACCGAAAGATGGCATATCTCGAAGCGTCTCTCCCTTGAAGATACGGTATCTCCCAGCACCTCCTCATGAATTTTTTTTTCTACTGTTAAGCTATCATCCATGCGGAAGATGCCGTGTCTCCCTGCACTTGTTCAACTTCTCCAATTTCCTAAATATGTGACACTGCTGTACCTTAAAGCAATGAGTAGACCTACTCGAGTTAGGTACCGATTCAAAATATTTGGCTTTTATCATTGGTGTGGAACTTGAAGCTTGGTTTGAATTATTGGAAAGCTATCTCAACTATTCAAATATTCTATTATTCATTTACGGAATACTTGAAGTTCAACTATTCAATTATTTAACTATCTCCTTTCTTGGCATCCTCATCTGCTGCAGATAATTGAATAGTTGAATTCAATTTTCATGTTTGACATATATTATTATGAATAGAAATCTTTGATATTTCCCATGAAAAAGTCCATGTTCAAATAGATATTAACATCTTTCGATTGTTAATTCTCCTTAAAATTTAATGTGCCAGAGTCAGATCGATTATTGTATCTAAGTAGATCAAATATTATTCTTCTTAACCGTGAATTGCGAATTAACCCTTTGAGGACGGTGGTGTGTATTTTTCCATTTATTTTTTAGTAGAGACAAAAGTGTTTTGTTTATATTAAACTGTTAGATCTACAAGGACATATAGGTTATAGGTGACGTTAAGTATCATCTCAAAATTGTCTTTTTTTTTCTTTCTCTCATATAGATTTTTTTAAAATGTTCTCTATTCTGTATGCTACTCTTCAGTGACGTCATGATTTCTCTCTTTTCTTCTGACCCTTACCTCTCGAGAATATTCCTACTCCTTAGTGCGCTTCTATATATACATGTTTCTCTTGTAATTGCCGAAATAGGGTTTCATTTCATTTTGACAATAAAATGCATTTACCTGTGAAAGAAACATGAAGATGCGCTTACTGTATCACAAAGAAGTAGAAATTAGATCCAGCATTGGATGCATGACTTGCAAACTAATATTCCGTTTAAAAGAAGCGAAAATTTCCTTTTTGACTGTCATACGACTTTTATGTAGTCGTTTGAGCTAAATAGAATTAAAAAAAATGATAAGGGAGTCACTTTCTGACAAAAACAAAATCCACCCTCAATGTGTTAACGCACATTATATCATCAAAAATCGATCTCATGACGTCCCAATAAGACAGAAACAACCGTTGTCATGATCTAGCCACTTTCTACTTACTATTTCGCTGTAAATATTAAAAGGAACAAACAATGATTGAATATTGTTAGTGACCTTACTTCTCATTTGATTGCATGTTAAACTTATGACACAAGTTTTGACAAGGGCAAAAAGCGAACCCAGGTTTTTCAAGATCTTCTGTATCCAGGATACGGGAATATCATGAAAATATGAAGTGTACGACCGCAATATAGAGAATATAGGGACTCCGTTCTCTCTATGACAATAAGTGATTCTATGAAATATATTGAAAAAGATAATCAGAAGATCAATTATGTCATACTGTAAGCTCGTCCGCATGAGCTACAACTGAACTTATTTTATTTGAATTCATGACACTTCGCTAACTTTAGAATATGAGCCAGTTCACGTAAGTCCCGACCGACCGCACTAAATCGATATCATCCGATTTATCTCATTTTAACACATGTGAAACAGACAGCAGTTTGATGATCTTTGGCGAAAACCGCTTCAAAAAATATTGAACCCTCGATTCTTTATCGAGTGTTTATGAAAAGCACTACAAAATCCATTATCATCAGAAAAGACTTTTAAACGCGCTATATCTCAAGAACGAGTCAACGGATTAAGCTGAAATTTTTTGTAGTTCTATACATCAACAAGTTCTACACACAAAAAAAACTAGTTTCAGCTCAAATGGTTGAGTCGTTGGTTTGTTATGCACGTTACTATTGTAGGAAAAATTACCATTTTGGTCTACATTGGCTGCTCATATCTTCGCACTGAAAAACGATAAAGGTCTGAAATTCTTTTTTACCAAGATATCGCAATAACATCTCGTTGCAGTAAAATGTTCAATTCTATTGAGAGAAGCGTTCGTTCGGGGTACTTTGGACAAAATTGAACTTTTTGCGAAAGTCCCGATTTCGGACCTCGGTTTTCAAGAAACGTGACATCTGAAATTTTACCCGAGTTGTCTAATCTGAAAGACTTAAGTGATTTGTACAACTTGATGGAAAAACCAACTTGGTACACAGCAACGGCTTTGAAATTGATTCATATTTTTGACAGAAAATGCAATTAATATCTTTTTCCTGGCTAGTCTCCTTTTTCCAGATTTCTGAAGAACGGCTCATTAGAAAATGGTGAAACTTTCAGAACAGATACATCTCGGATAGTGGAGTAAAAGTTGTGCTAGACTCAAGTTTGCAGAATGTTTGATTCTGTGAGATAATCGGGTTCCAATGGGTAAAACTGACCCAAAATTTTCTTCTTCTTATTTTTTTGTCATGCTATGTTTGACCGATGGAATTTTTTTTACAGATACTAGACGCTGTTTGGTACTTTTGGCGGGAAGTATAATGGAACTTCCTCCCGCTTACATGATAGTATTATAATTTTCAATATAAAAACAAAAAGTGTGTCCTTTTGCAATATTGAGCGTGCGACAATGTTGATATATTAACCATTTAAGGACGGGAAGCCTATATAACGGGTGCATCCGAAGTGCTGACTCGATTCGTATAATAAATTTTTTATTAGTACAGCGCATGATTGAAAATTTGTCTCTGTGAATAAAAGATGCAGGAAAAGACGCTCTACAAAATGACTATTGATTGATCTCACTAGTTCATTTAGTAAAAAAGTTATAGGCTTATAAAGTTACTTCACAAAAAAGAAAAATTTACCGTGAATTCGGTTTCGGTATTTGTACTTTCACTTCTATTTCTTAGGTTCCCTAGAAGTAATTGTTTCATCTATAGGAGCCCCGTCAAATTCTCTACAAAGCTATACGTGCATCGTAATTTCACAACTTGAATCAAGGAAACTAAGCACATTATAGGTGAGACGACAGCATGAAAACTTTATAGATTTAGTATTTTTTTTTGACTTGAATTTTTTATGCTCCTATTATTTCCGTCAAAAATCATAGCAAAAGTGAGAAATCAATTTGTGTTTGGAACTTTCAAATATGCTCTTCCTCGTCGTCTGTAGATGAATTTTTTAGCGCCGATACAATGCGCGAAAAGCAAGTTTCAAAAATCGACAACCCCGTTTTCGACAGTGTATCCAGTATAAAACAAAATGTGTGATCGAAGTTTCGACCTTACAGCTAGGTTCAGATAGCAATCTGTTATCATCAAATTAAAACAAATCCGATCGAAAAACCTTTTGTTTTGATAAAGTCATTGAGCTTTTACTGAAATCATATCAATGCCGACCGGATTCACGGCTATTTTTTCTTTTTTATGAAGTACATCTATAAGCCTATAACTTTCTTACTAGATGAGGTAGTGAGGTTAATCAATAGTCATTTTGTAGAGCGTCTTTTACTGCATCTTTTCGTCATAGGGAAGAATTTCCAACCGCGTATTTTAATAAAGAACCATATATTATACAAATCGAGTCAGCACTTCTGGCCCACCATTTATAGGCAACGGTTCTTGATCGATTTCTAACGTACTTGAATATATCTCTTCTTGTATAGTGGGGATCTACATTTAGTGTAGAGTATGGATTCTTCACGACTGATGTGATGCTACACCATCATATGCATTATATCCTGAAACATCTTCTTTCTAGCGGAGATATTATTTCGAAGTTTCGAAAACGTGATATTTTTGAAAAGTAATCCCTCTCAGAAAGGGTTAAAGAACTCAAAGTTCGTGTTTTCGCAATTCAGACTGTGCTCTCAACACGATTCGCAATGGTTTTTGTTGAGATGCAGCTTGATGAATATGGTCTAGTTTTCAAACACTGCAACTTTAAAATCCTAAGAATTGATTCAAAATGAACAGAAAAAGGATCGTGCGAACACAAGCAAAATCTGATCCTACTCCATTTTAGATTTCATAAATTCGGTGATTGGTTCCTGCTGCGCCGTGAGACCATGTTTTTGGCCAATTATTCGACGATTCAAACATTAAAGCCTTTTGTCGTTTTTTCAAAAGATCTAATGTAAAAGTGATTACTCCAGATTAGTAAAATGAGCATAAGTGTCTAAGACATTTATGTATTTTTAACTACTATTTTTCAGATGATAGCTACAATCGTCCCCTACAAAATGATGTAATTTGATCAATAACTTCATATAAGTTTGTTA
>CAJNSZ010001454.1:0-26765 GCA_905329745.1 Rotaria sp. Silwood2 | reverse complement strand
CAGAACCCTCAAAAGGTTCTGTCGAATTTTTTATCCGTTTTTTGAGACTTTGGACACATTTGGATGCTTTTAGAAATCTACAGAACCTTTTTGAGGGGTTCTGCAAACCTCCTTTTTTTTCAGAGTATGGATGTGGGTGTGAGTGCCTGGGGGGAGGGGTGCGGATTGAGTGTGGGCGGATGTGTAGGGTGTGGGTGTGGGTGTGGGTGTGGGTGTGGGTGTGGGTGTGGGTGTAGGTGTGGGTGTGGGTGGGTGTGGGTGTGGGTGTGGGTGTGGGTGTCGGTGTGGGTGTCGGTGTGGGTGTGGGTTTAGGTGAATGGATCCTGACATCTCAGATCCACCGACATCCACACCCATGCCCACTCACACCCGCACACACCCACCCACAACCACACCCACACCCATAACCACACCCACAACCACACCCACACCCATAACCACACCCATAGCCACACACCCACACCCACACACCCAGACCTATAATAATTATGAAGAATATGTGCATATTTACTATGTGAAATAAACCAATTGACCGATGGAAAATGTTTACGTTGTGCTAATTTCTTATCTAAAGCCCAAAATACTTGAACAATACTTAATGTTACTGCTGCTAGTGGATCAGTGAAATCACCACCGGGACGAGAAAATCTACAATAAAGCATTAATCATTTCATTCAGCTGATTTAAAGATACTTACGTTACAACAATGCTCACAGAACCTTCACGTTCTGAATTACCTAAACATCGAACACGACCAGCACGGTCATAAAATGAAGCTAAACGTGAACCGAGATAAGGTGGATAGCCTGAATCTATCAAAAACGAACATAAGATAATATATCAATAGGATTGCAAAAGAACATACCAGCGGGCATTTCAGCTAAACCAATTGAAATTTCACGTAAAGTTTCGACCCAACGTGAGGTCGAATCAGCCATCAGCATAACATTGTAACCCATATCACGAAAATATTCCGATATTGTTACACCTGAAAATAAGTAACCTCGACAGATAAAACTCAGATGATAACTCTGAGAGTATGGGTGATGTCTCTAGCATTCCAAGTAGCATATCTATCCAGCATCGCATATTACTCTCTAACTACGATTCCAATCAAAGAGGTCGCACTGCTACAAATCAGAGAATTGTGAAAGGTGAATACGTAAGGGTGCTTCACATTTGCAGTTTACGCATGATGGAACTTGGTTTTTTTATTATTGATAAATTGTGGTATATTAAAGACAAGACGAGCAAACCTGTATAAATGGAAGCTTCACCTGCAGCGACAGGCATATTGGTTGTATTGGCTATTAATGTTGTTCGTTCCATAATTGATACCTCTTTTCCTTCTATTTCCATTTTTAACTAAACAATATCTTCGACAATAATAACAAACTAAATCAATCAATAATCTAACTTGTGGAAAATCTTGTAAAACTTCAACCATTTCATTTCCACGTTCTCCACATCCAACATAAATCATGGCATCACTATTAGAATATTTTGCTAATGATTGAGTAATACTTCCTTTTCCACAACCAAAAGCACCGGGAATAGCTATTGTNTAAGATAGGAAAATTTACATGGATCACATGTCCATGTATGAATGATCGATTTATGGTACAAAATATATGTTAGTATTTTCAACAAAAGTCCATCTAGACTCTTCTGAAACAACTTTATTTTGATACGAAACGATTCCTCGTGAAATTCTACATCTAGTAGATCATGAACCAACCAAAATTAACGAGGGCCCAAAAATGACCCTTATACGCCCCCATCCTTTTAGCTTCTCATCAATATATCATTCAGTTGAGAATCAGAACAAAAAAAAAAGAAAGATCGAATTCAGGTGCATTTCTTCACTTTCAAATGAATTAAGCGTATTTCATCAATTGACTTATCATTATCTGAAGAGAAGATCTTTGACGAATATAAAACTATTACAATAAAATGACCAATTGCTCTTGAATAGAAAAAGTATCACTGTATTCAGTATTGAGAAAGTGTTTGTAGAGAACTAGAAACTGTAACTTTCTTCCATAGCATAAAAAGCTGCTTGCATTCGTTCATTTAACTCTTCAAACTCACATTTGATCTTTTCTTCACTATCCTTCGTTGGATCCTAAAACGACATATCAATTCATCAATGCAATTCAATAAAGAAATCTCAATATTTTGATACCTTAAACTTCATAGAATTTAATTGATAAAGAATGTCATCTAAATTAGTTCGAATATCCGTCCAAGTTATTTTCTTTTTCGATTGAGCTGTTGTTTCAACAGCATGATGGGACAAATCATAAAAAGTAATGATATTACGTAGCATAGCTACACATTTATAAAATGGGCAATATCTTCAAATGACGACGTGAAAAAAAGATTTTTGATGGATATTAATCGATAAATATCATCTTACCTATCATAAGATGAAAATATATTTTGTTGAAGAAAATCTTCTCTCATCATACGAGCAACTTCCAATGTAATTTGATCTGTTTCAGGTAATGATGATTTTCCCACTAATTGAACAAGATTAGAAAGTGTTTTTTCTTTTTCTAATATTTCTTTACACTAAATGATCAATAGTCTCATTCAAATTTCTCTATTTAAAAGAAATTTTATTTCTTAGTGGTTTACCTTCGTGCGTAATGGAACAAATTCAGGAAAATTTTTCTCATAATAATCATCAAGAATATGTGCATATTTACTATATGACATAAACCAATTGACCGATGGAAAATGTTTACGTTGTGCTAATTTCTTATCTAAAGCCCAAAATACTTGAACAGTACTTAATGTTATTGCTGCTAATGGATCAGTGAAATCACCACCGGGAGGAGAAAATCTATAATAAAGCATTAATCATTTCATTGAGCTGATTTAAAGATACTTACGTTCCAACAATGCTCACAGAACCTTCACGTTCTGGATTACCTAAACATCGAACACGACCAGCACGGTCATAAAATGAAGCTAAACGTGAACCGAGATAAGTTGGATAACCTGAATCTATCAAAAACAAACATAAGATAATATATCAATAGGATTGTAAAAGAACATACCACCGGGCATTTCAGCTAAACCAATAGAAATTTCACGTAAAGCTTCGACCCAACGTGAGGTCGAATCAGCCATCAGCATAATATTGTAACCCATATCACGAAAATATTCCGACATTGTTACACCTGAAAATAAGTAACCTCGACAGATAAAACTCAGATGATAACTCTGAGAGTAAGGGTGATGTCTCTATCATTGTAAGTAGCATATCTATCCAACATCGCATATTACTCTCCAACTACGATTCCAATCAAAGAGGTCACACTGCTACAAATCAGAGAATTGTAAAAGGTGAATACGTAAGTGTGCTTCACATTTGCAGTTTACGCATGATGGAACTCGGTTTTTTATTATTGATAAATTGTGGTATATTAAAGACAAGACGAGCAAACCTGTATAAATGGAAGCTTCACGTGCCGCGACAGGCATATTGGTTGTATTGGCTATTAATGTTGTTCGTTCCATAATTGATACCTCTTTTCCTTCTATTTCCATTTTTAACTAAACAAAATCTTCGACAATAATAAAAAACTAAACCAATCAATGATCTAACTTGTGGAAAATCTTGTAAAACTTCAGCCATTTCATTTCCACGTTCTCCACATCCAACATAAATCATGGCATCACTATTAGAATATTTTGCTAATGATTGAGTAATACTTCCTTTTCCACAACCAAAAGCACCGGGAATAGCTATTGTACCACCTTGAACACATCTATGGATATAAATAGAATTATTTTTTATTGTAATTTCAATCATTCATCGAAACATACGGAAATAATGAATCTAAAACACGTTGACCCATTAATAATGGATGATTAGGGACAAGTTTTTCAGTCACCGGTCGCATCTGTCGAATTGGCCATATTTGAAGCATTGTATGTTCACTTTTTTCTCCATTGAATTCAGTTTCAAGAATAACATCCTATGTACAATCATAAATTGAATTGATGAAAACTGGACAAAATCAATCAGTTGAACATACTTCAAGGGTATAATTGCCTTCCGGTGCAATATAAGTCACAGTTCCTTTTGCTTTTGGATGAAGCATTAATCGATGTTGAATAATTTGATCTTCTGGTACTGTACCAAATATGTCTCCACCAGTAATATGACTACCAATCTGAATTTCAAATGAAATTAAACTTCATTAATCACAGAAAAAACAAATCTACTTGAATGCGATTTTCAGGAGTAAAATGCCATAATGTCGAACGATTTAAAGAAGGGCTACTGGTAGCACGTGGAATATAGATACTTTTTGTACAATCATAAATCATTGCAAGAGGTCGTTGAATACCTATCATTCATATAGATTCCATTAATGATTATTCACTTAGACTAGATTGTTAAACTAACAGTGTCTTTCATCGTTATTCTGGGTATTTTCAAAGAGACAGGATTCAGATTTCAACTCTTTTCAAAAAAAGTTAACAGTTTAATCTGGTACAGATACGGTAAACGTTTCCTTATTTAGAAAATAATTCATATATTACCATCGAAAATACTGGTCATTATGCCTGGACCAAGATCAACGGATAAAGGTTTGCCCGTTCGTAGAACAGGGTCTCCAATGGCAATACCAGCTAAACAAATACAATGTCATTTGAACATATTCATATTCAATGAAAATGCATCTATACATATTTCTTCGTACACTTGAATTGTTACTAAATCGTTTTCCAAACGAATGATTTCTCCAATTAATTCTTCATGACCTACTCGAACCTATTACATCATAATTAAATTGTTTATTGAAATTATAGAAAATATGCATCATTTTACTAATTCGTTAATCGCGGCACCAGCCACATGATTGGTCATTATCACTAGAAAACAAGAACTATTCCACTGAATGACAATTTATCGATGTTCGTTACCTGAACCACATATTCGACAGACATAGCCATACTGTGTTTCTCGTTCTACATCCGCTATTTTTGCAAGTTTAGTTCTATCTGTCATACTTTTAGTCTGACAAAAAGCAATAAATTTATCTAAAAGAAAATTTGGTCAAGTTTCTACTTGAACGAACTTGATGAGAAGAACAGTGTCAGGTAAGGACAGTAAAGTATTGTTTGAGTAAAGTGAATGTATTATTGTTGAAGTCAAACGTGAAAATACTGTTCTAGTTCTCTCCTGGAGGAAGAATTCAAAATGAATAAATGATCTCTATTTGGGATATAATGGAATCGTAAATACCATTTGACTTCATTAGGAGCAGTCGAATTCTGTTTGACTTGTTGTTCATCAATTGAATAGATATTCTTATTTCTAGCTATTTCATTTTCTGTCATCCAGTATGTTGTTTTATTGTTCATGTCAAAAGCACGAGTTGTTGTTCTTATCCATGTAGGTTTTGTACTACTCACATTAGATGCTATGGAATTGTTTAAACTGCTACTCGTGTTGAAGTTTAGAACTAACGTCGAATTAAAAAAAGTTTGTTGAACACCAAATACCATTAAAAACCAGAATATAAACCACAATTATTCGACAATAATCATAACGATTGCAATGCATATCAACGATGGATGACTACGTAAAGACGCACAACCTGCTTGTAAATGAACTTCAGCAAATGAGATTCGTTTTCGAACACATGATATATAAATTAACATAAATAATAGAAAGTACCAGGTATAAAACATAACGGAGAAAATACAAAGAATAGAATCACTGCGAGACCAACTTGCATCATTATAATTACAAAAAATGTACTTTTAATCAGTTGTCCAATACATGCTTATAGAATAGAGAACGTAAGGAACGAAGCAAATCTACCAACAATTGCTGCAGCACTTAATCCGTACACATAAGGTTTGATGTCAAAGTTAGATGATACTTTTTCCAGTTCATCGAATGAGTTATTCTTCACGAAAGCAATTACAGCAGGTATTCCTAATATTAAGCCAACTAATATGACAATAATTGTATTAATCCAGAAGGCAATAGCAAAGCCACGATCTTTCCAACCACTGCTAAAATCAACTCGCGGATGTTCACACGCGGAAGGTAAATCTGGATCATTTGTGTTTCATGAGTAGATTGAAGAGGAAAATTGACAGCATAATTATCATTTATTATTTCCTTGTTAGCCATGGTACTTTGATTACAGAAATATCTAGAACAATAATTTTTATTCAAGATCAAAGAAACGCATTGACAAATACGTTTTTGAGAACATACTGCAAAATACGAAGCTTATTCAGAGAAGAAGAAGATGAGAGTATGTAAGATTCAGATTCTAAAAAGTTTTGTTTTCCATTCATTTACACAGAGTTTTACAAAAGCGTATATATGTAAAATTTTCAAGTGCATCATTAAACTTAACGAACGGGGAGGGGAGGGGGGCAGAGTGGATGGGTGTACTTCCCTCGGTATTAATATTTTATAATCAAACTGCAGAGCAAGTGAAACTACGTATACTCTTAAAATTTTTTAGCGAAAAAATGCATTTCGATAGAGACATAGCGGTTACAAATTTTCCTTCCGTCAGTCGAAAATTCAGAAAATGAAATTAAAAAGCCAATTATTATTCAGTTCGATAGAGCATTAAAAGTTCTCTATACCATAAAACTTCCTCGACGATCGGATGAGTCCTGATAGAGAAACAGGAATTTTTTCACTGGAACTATTTTGCATTTCTTCTACTAAAACGAGATGTGACAAATTACATACTAAGCATCCCAAAAACTTGAGCCTATTACCGTTTTCTAAAAAGAACAGGGTGGGTGGAATGCTTATAACTTTTTAAAGGATAGAACTGGAGTGCTACGGTTTTCACCATTAGAAAGAGAACAGTGGGAGTCATAACTGTATGAAAAAAAATTTGATAGATGAGCAGGTAACCAATCGAGTGAATTTATTGTGATATTTTGAGATTGATAAAAAAACACTTTCTCCTACTCGATCTCGAAATCCTAAGCAATTATACGATAGAAGACATTGTTTTCTTTCAATCTGTACAAGGCCGACCTTGCTAGCCTGTTCAGTAGAGAAGTTACGAAGATTTTTCCAGAGACCACCGAAATACGCTAACTGGCATCCGGTCACTCTGGAACCGGTCACAGCAGGGATTCTCGGCCATGGTCAATTCAGTGGTGATTTCTTTTTCAGTTTCAAAAACAATCTGAGGTCAAAAAGTCAACATTTTGCAGATGACGGTTCGATATGCCGCCTTAGAGCNTGATTACTTCAAATATCCATTATTTTTCAGATCCTTGGCCATTGCAATCGGCACCACCAGTTGGAGATTGGTTTTTCGGGTAAGTGGAATAGATCTCATTAAAATATCTAACCTTTACTACTTCAAAACAAGATATATAACGGAAGCATGCTCACACGGATTTCAATGTTTGTATGACAATGTGTCTGGTGCTGTCGAATCAATGAGCAACTTCTGGCGAGTAGTGGCTAAAACGTTCAAAGGATATTCAAATATCCTAGGGTAAGCTTTTTATTGAGTTGATTTGTTCATAAGAACAAAGATTTCAGAGTGAACATAGCGGTTCTCAAAAAGTTTTGTTTCTAATCTAAACATCATTTGTCAAACAAAGTTCTTTGCGCACAGATAATTTTCTTCGGAGATTCTCAATGAAACAGGATATTTTTTTTCGCCAAGCTATGGTAAAAATGATGACGTGACAATTTCCATAGGTACGAGTTGATTAATGAGCCTTGGGCTGGAAATTACATTGCCAATCCATTTTTGTTGTTGCCTGGCATTGCTGGTTCAACGAATTTGCAACCCTTATATGATAAATTAGCTAAAGCGATCCGATCAGTAGACGACAAGACGCTGATCTTCTATGAACCAGTAACATGGGGAGGTCGGTAAAAATATGAAAGTCATGCTAAATTGAGAATTGTCTTTCTAGTTCGATTGAATGGTAAATACTTTGGCACTGGATTTACTCACGTACCAGGCGGTGACTCTTATCGTGATCGCAGTGTTTTGTCCTATCATTATTATTGCATTGTCTTGTCCCTTGATCCCGTTCCAGGCAATGGTACCATACCTACCTTTGAACGTGTTCTTTGTGATGATATTGAAGGACCGGCTGTCTTTGAATCTGTTCGAGTAAGAATGAAAGAACTCAATTATTGCAAGGAGTTCTCTAAATTGAAAGTAGTGATTGTAGATTTTAATGTGAGCTTGGGACTCTACTTTAGAGGTAACACCTAGTACAAATATTGAGTGTATTATTAGACAAGTGTGACTGTTAACGTTTGTGAACTAAACGTGCGAAATGATGAGTTGATTCGATCACAAAAATGAAAAGAAACTCCTTGGGAAATGCTCTTTTCTCATTGAATATTTTCATTCTTTTCAATTTTCATAATACTTTTGTTTTCTCTCATTCTCACTCTCATTGAATCCACTATGCATTAGTGAAGATCAAATATTCAATGAGAAGTTCTGGCTTCTATTTCTACATTGTAGTAGGAACAATGATCAACGAAATAGTCTTTCGAGAACGTTTTGGAATGCCCTAGAGTGTTCCACAATGCAGAAAGTCTAATAATCGGAATTACATAACGAATAAAATTATTTGAAAGGTTACAACGTTGGTGGCTAAAACTATACCAGTATGTCTTGTGAGAGATGGTAAGATATGCTGCAAGAAATGCTAGTGTGAGGTAGAAGTGAGTGTTTCATCGACTAAAGAGACCACCTGAATGTACTATTGTAAGTTCCAAGGTATATTCAGTTAGAAATGCTGAGCCACCTAACCGAAGAAGATCAACCTAGAAAAAAATGACTAGCATCAATAAGCCGAGAAAATGGGGTAATAAACATATTCCAATCATAATCACAAAACAGACAAAGACAGCAGTCAGCTGAGAATATTCTTGTTGTATGTAAAAATATTTAATGCTAAATGACCTTTTCTGTTGATATAGAATTTGATTGATCATGTATATTTCATATTTTTATCCTTGTCAAGCGCTACGGATTAAATCTTTTTTCAGTGGAAATAGTCATTCTTTTTCTAGGTTGATCTTCTTCGGTTAGGTGGCTCAGCATTTCTAACTGAATTTGGTGGATGTGATGATTCACCGACGTGCGACGAACAACTCCGATGGGCTCTAGAAGCAGCGGATGAATTTTATCAATCGTGGGCCTACTGGGGAGTTGTTCGTAATCAAAAAACTACCATCAATCGATTGGCACGAGTGTATGCTAGAGCTATGGCTGGTAAACCTGTTTTCAGCATGTATGTTCCTGAAAGACGATACTTCTACTTGTCCTATTACATTGATACAACTATCAAAGAGCCTACAGAAATCTTCGTACCCGATGTGCACTTCCCAAAAGCAAGTTATAATGTGACTCTCAGTGATACATTGAAATGGAAAGTCGACCCGAAAAATCCAAACATTATTCTAGTGGAACCGAGCGATCAGCTGTTGCAAAGCGGAGAACCGATTGTCATGGGAACTGTAGAAATCAATCCAAAAACGTGATGAACAAGACTTTGCATAATTGACAATCATCCTATTCTTTTATGCAGGCTTTTTAGAACATGAGATGACTTTGATGAAACATGATTATTAATAAATATTGGAATTTATAGTGAGAAAAGTGACGACTTTCAGACCATGTGAGACATATCGGCATACCTGTCATGATCTAGGATGCTTTAGAGACATTGAAAACATGTACAGATATCGGTTGAATGACTTTCACACGAATCATGATTTTTTGGATGTGGATGTGAGTGAATGGAAGATAACCACACCCACACATTCATAAAAGAGAAGTGCTTTTGAGTACTGTTCGAATCGAGTACATATCAAACCAATATTGTCGTTCACAGTAGTCAGCCATGGATGATTGGATAGTAGTGTTTCTTAGCTGATCATTTGTATCTTCAGATATAATGAAAATGCATTTGAGTAGTCTCCCATATAATTATAGACCTCGGCAATGTTGTTATAAGAAACAGTGAGTCTGGAGTGATTGACGGGCAGGTATTTTCCTTAGACTTCTACAGCTTTCTTGTTAAATAGTAATGCGCTCAATTGGTCTCCACTAATCCAATGCTTTTTCAACGCATGACAACTAAGTTTAGACCATAGTTTGCTAAGGGAATGATAAGTCTCGCGTAAAAGAAATACACCTACTGTGTGTTGGCGACGCGATAAGGGATTGATGATGATGATGAGATGATGTTTTGTTAGTAATAATAAAACAGAAAAGAAAATAACAAAGAAAGATGAGAAGAAAAGAGATGATCTCAACGATGAAAACCAACAACGACTCGTAGGACATAAGAACACTACAAGAGAACAACCAAGAGAAGGAAGGAAAAAAAGCAGTAACAATTAACGAGAACTGCTAGCGACAATGCAGTGATCTCTATTAACGCTAGTACATTCTCACTTCGTCCGAGTGAGTTATCCCGAATTTCTGTACATACTACAACGTAAGTCGGAAGAACAATTATCTCAAAATCGGAGGTCGGCTCATTAACGTTGCATAAGTATAACCACACAAATAGTGGAAAATAACAGAACAAGTATGACAATAAAAAAGTAGTTTATAGAAATGAACAATGGAAAAAGAACAAAGAAGCATAACAATAAGAAAAAATAAGAAAAATTAGTGAGATGTACCAAAGTATTTCTTAAAATTTTCCTCGTTGCAAATACATGGTGTTAGCATCTTGCTGTTATAATCTTGATCAATCGAATTGTTAAATTAGACTCGAAGAATATGTTTGTATATTTCTGGTAGACGAGCATATTTTATTTGATGTTATTGAAACAGTTGTCTGAAATTTTTTAATTTTCAATGAATATCAATCTGCCTTTTGACTGTACATTGTTGCTGTTGAAGATTTAATTTTTCGCGATGCTTTTTATTACGCCTATTGATTGCTTCTCGAGATCGATGATTAATGCAATAGAATATGACTGTTATTGATGTCATTTCTTCAAGTAATTAGTGATAGACTTAGATATGAAATTATGATGATTGAAATGAAGATGTGTTTGACCATTACTAAGATGATTGTCAATTACATGAAAATCGACGAATGTGAAATAAAAACGAACCAATAAAGCTTTCAATTGGTCATTGTAAACGCTAATATTAGATATTCAGGATGATGTTGATGGGGAAATAAAGGAAATTTTATCACAAGGAAATGATACTAATTACTATACTATTTCCTTTATAATTCATATGATTATAATGTTTATGAATGAAATGAATTGAAAATTCTACTTGTTTAATTATCTGTGACGGATCAGTAATACGAAGTGAGTTAGTACCGATTAAGAGCATCATAGCATTTGACGATAACAAATGAGATGACACTCAAATTCGCTATCAACTTATAGTATAAGGTAATTTCTGATTTCTGGTTTTCTAATCATTTTCATAGATTTCTTCCTCAGAAATCAGAAATCAGAAATTTAGTCAAATTTGGTAATGATTAGAACTTTACCATCCCCTCTTTATATTTGAACATTTTTTATTATTTTTTAGAAAATAAAAGGTTGCATAACACATCTAAAATTTAACTTGAAATTCTCTGGTTCTGAATTCCGACAGCAGCTAAGTAATTATCAAATGGGAATTTGTAACTTATCAACAGAGTTATTTTTCATCTATGTTAACTTTATAAAACTTGAGTCGATGAATATTGTATCACATTTAAATAGCTCGTTTTGTTGAGTTTTTAATTCTCTCTCATTTAGTGTAATTAATAAAAAAAACTTGTGTAAGTTTTCTGTTTGAACAGGCTTTCAATCTTTATTTCAATAGTGAAATAATCAAAGAAGAGAACAACACGATTAGCCACTATAAACGAATAGAAGAAAACATATATGTATACATAAATAACGATCACTATATCACGTATTACAAAATACACAATAGACATATTACTAAATTATATTAATATTATTACGTAATAAGAATAGAAACGAATGCAGAGTAATTATATGAAAGAAAACGAAAGAACGAACAATATTCAATCATTGAAAAAGAACGAAAGAAACAAACAAACATGTACACATGTATACGTTGAGAAAGAATAAATTCTGCACTGTAAAAAAAAGGTATTTTACAGAACCCTTAAAAAAGGTTCCGTAGGTATCTACAAGCGTCCAAACACGTCCAAAGTCTCAAAACAAGGCTAAAAAATATACGAAGCCTTTAAAGGTTCTTCTCCTGGGTACACTGGAAGAACCTTTAAAGGCTTCGTATATTTTTTATTCTTTTTTTGAGACTTTGAACGTATTTGGACGCTTGTAGATATCTACGGAACCTTTTTTTAAGGGTTCAGTAAAATACCTTTTTTTTTACAGTGTGAACAACTTGAATGAGTCATTGAAATAAAAACAAGCAGACTTTTTACGAGGTATTTTTAGTAGTTTTTTCTCTCATAACCATGTGATAGCGATAAAAAGTCAGTATTGACTAACTATTGAAAGAAAGGGTATCAAGTGCTAAAATTTTGGCATTCGAAGTATCAGACATCGATGCATTAAATGCACAAAAAAGTTTTTTTTTTTATTGAGTATCTCCTATGCTCAATAGCCTCACGATTTTCCTCTAAATTATTTCTGTCATAGGTTGACTGAATTTTTTCATCACTTTTTAATGTAATGTTATTTTCTTAGAATCTAAGCAAAATATTGTTCAGTTACTTATGAATCATAGTTATATTCAAAATCTCCCACATTGAAATATGATTACTAATGAAAGTAATGGAAATAATAACGACCATATTCGTCTAACTATTCATCAACACTCAAAATATATCATGCTCGCTCATCCGAATAAATGACTTGATTTTTTCGAGCTTCGCATTTCTGCATAGTATGCGTACGCCAACATGTATTCAAGGTAATTTTTCATTTATCTATCTCTGTTTTACAAATGTAATCACAAATCAATCGATACACACATCATTCAACTTGCATGTACACATACATACAAATAAACAAGCTCCAATACCTGAGTTTTTTCTTTTAAATTTTTGTTTCGTTTATTATTCATTTGATATAAACTAGTAATCATGGGTGGTAAACACGCTAATCATGTTTCGATTGAACTTACAAACAAGCGTTCGTTTGCTTTTTCTTTGAAAACATTCACAATAGAATGGATCAATGTCTATATTAATTTTAGAAATTGCTTCACTTACGGCACATACCAAATATACAGAAGCGGGTACACGTGTTTATAATCCTTTTCTAAATAACTGATATATTTCACGCTTACTTGTTTTATTTTAACATAGAAATTCGAGAATGGCATGCAGTTTGTTGAATCAGTTTTGAATATTAATTTACATCTGTGAGCTTCTCGTGCATTATTAGGGCTTTGTTCGTGATTGTCCCAGTGGTAAACTTGATCAGAAGAGATTCATCGAACTTTTCAAACAGTTCTATCCGGAAGGCAATCCAAAAAAGTTTTGCAAGTAGGATCAATTACGATTTTGAAGGTTTTTTCTAGCTCATATATACGGATTTATTGTCTTTTTACATTTCTAGATATGCTTTTGATACATTCGATGCCGATAATGATGGTACAATAAGCTTTGAAGAATTTCTTATAACCTATTCAGCTGCAAGAAATGGTAATCTTGATGATCGTCTTGACCTTGTTTTTGATATGTATGCATGTCAAATATCTCATTGTTTAACGTATGATCTCTCTAATATGTAGATATGATATTTCGAAAGATGGACTAATTGATGAAGCAGAATTAACGAAAATGATCGTAGCTTTGGTAAATTTTTAATTATATTCTTCAAATAGAACAATCATTGTTCTTTTTTTTTCAGTATAAACTTGCTGGTAAAACTAATCTTAAAGGTGATCATGATCCAAAAAGACGTGCTGCACAGATTATAGCAAAACTCGATCTTAGTGGTGATAAAAAATTATCGAAAACAGAGTTCATTAGCGGGTATATTTTACTTAATTATATACCTGTATCTGATCATCTATGATTTTTGTTTTTTCATTAGATGTAAATCTGATCCATTTATGCGTCGATTACTTGATCCCAACAGCTAAATATCGAATATACTATAATCTTCTGCGAATATATTACATTTTCTAAGAAAAGGAACAATTTTCTTTTCACTTTTGTTATTAATCAAGAAAAAAACAACATAGATAGCATACTAACGCACTTGTATAAATAATATTACGACAAAAATTAAATTTGTATAAAATATTACGGAAAGATAAATTTGCATGACTGTACAAAAACATTAGTATGATAACTAGATGGTATCTGAGCTCAACATACGAGGCGAAACATTTCGAATTTTGGTTTTGATTTTTCGACATTGAACAGATAGCATAAACTCTTAGTATCTACCGAATTGATGATTATTTACTATTATCATTGAAATTTGTTGAATTTAATCAATGCCCAATATTAGGTGTGCACCAGTGCCAGTAACTGGGTCCCAGTCGGACTGGGTATCCAGTCGAACTGGGTACTTAGTCATTTGACGTTTATTCCGCTAATCGATCAGTACTTCCCTCTTTTCTAAGGGTGTGGATGTGGGTATTGGTTTGATGTTGGTATGGATGTCGTTATTGTCATTCTAGCCATTCCCGCATCCAAACAACATCCACACTCATACCCATCCAAACAACATCCACACCCATACCCGTCCAAACAACACCCACACCCACACCCACACACCCACATCTACATCCTAGCCATACCCACACCCTGAAGACATGAAATTCATTTATAGTATTCTAAATTATAACGATTGATATATAGAAATATATGATTAGCCAATGGATTCAGTATCATAACTTATATCACTACTTCAACAGCCTAAAAATCACTGTATGACAATATACTAGAAAAGAAAGTACTACTCGACTAATGGACTNNGCTATTGAAACTCAAGCATTTAGTGCTTCACCGTAAGATTATTTCGATTTTATTGAATGAAAACATTTTTCTATTAAATAAAAAAAACAAAATTATTAATAAAATACTATTCAAAAAGAAAATATATTCAACATACGTGTACAAATTGTATGAGTTATATTCGTAAAAGAAACAATTTGAGAATAGATAATTAAATTTGAAAAATCAGGATGATAATCCTAAAAATCAATTTAATCAATATTAGTAGAATAAAAAGGAAAGAAAATACTTTTGGATTTGGTTCCGTTTCATCGTTACTTCGATTAGATTTCGGATCAGCTGAAATTTTTCCTTTCGGATATCGACGACTCTATGATACAACGCTATTTATTTAATAATGTGTAAACAATAATTAAAAAGATGTTTACCCTAATAATCACTTTATATTTAAGTTCTTCAGGTGATGGTAATGTTTCAAAATTATCTACCAATGGTTTAGACAAAAGATGATCTATTATACAATATAAACAAAAAAAAAAAACATACGAATACAACTAAATTCAAATTTACCTTTAAAAGTATTTTTCAAAACACGAGCCATAATACCTTGCTGCTCATATGAACAATGATTTTCAATATTTAAAAAAAGCGGATATCTATCAATAATAATTATAAAAGAAAATTCTCGAAATCAGTCAATAAAATCGAAATAATCTTACGGTGAAGCACTAAATGCTTGAGTTTCAATAGCAAGAATAATTTCTCGAAATGGAATTGGTGCAGTTAATGTATTACCATGATAAACAATCGGTTCCATATTATCACCATCATAGCAGTCCACTATCATTCAAGAAAAAGTACTGACAAATTTTTTGAAAAGACAAAAGCTTACTTTCAACAGCTCGACAACCAGTTCTTAATGCATGAATATATGTTTCAGGTGTACAATTACCGTAGACTTGATTATCACGAATATAACTATTTAAATAAAAAAAGCTGTTAGTGTAATACTTGCTAGATTAACATATGAAAAACGATTTAGCTGCCCTTACTAATCATAGGGAGACCGCTTAATCCTCTCTATTTGAGATACATATTTTTTACTGTTCTTTTGCTTAATCCTCCAGAAATGCATTACCCGCACAGAAGCAACCGCGTCACCAACTAAAGTTTGGAACATGAGGATAGTTTCACTTCGCTTTTCTTCTTATGTGCCTGTCGGACAGTCGCGTCTTTATCATACTAGGCGTTGAACTGTATCTCAAGAAGTTTTTAAAGGTAAAAATGGACATCAAATGTTGAAAAGTTAAGAGAAGAGTTTTTTCTGAGATGCCATTTTTTTTTTATTACACAGCTACGGCCGCACTACCGACTGAGAAGACTTTAGGTGATGGTCACCTTCAGCGCTATCTTACAACTATCGTCACTCTTTGCACTGCTTTGTTTTTTAGGCACAATGCATATCTCTAAAGTAGTTCACATACTATAACGAGACATTATTGTTATACGGCCTTGGATCATATGTCAACAATGTCTGTTACCGTGTAGTTGAAAGGTTGCGATATTCTAGCCCACATACTTCAACACTCCTTTTCGATTGTGTTTCATATGATGAATGATATGAAATCATGTACTAGTAAACACTTACGTATTATGCGATGTAGCAATAAAATAATCAGTTATTGGTCGTGTCATGTCATGATAAATTCGATGAGATTTATTCGGATTCATAATACAAAATTCATCATGAAGTAAAAGTAAACGAAGGCCATCAACACCCATTTCTTCATATTGTTGTCCTTCTGAAGATGGTTCAAATTTAGCAATTAATTTTGAACAATCTTCAATTGATAATGTTTCCATATGTTGTTCTTTTTGTAAAAAATCTTTTAATTGCTCAATAGTTAAATAATTATTTTCATTAATACTATCAGATGAAGCAAAATGTTCTCGTGTAATTGATGCTGACTTTTTTCGTCGAAAACATGATGAAGCATTTTTACCATTCGATTTTTGAAAGTTTATTGACGAGGAATCACGACGACGTTCAATTGGATTTGAATGAGGTAACGCATTGATAATACTATAATTGGAAAGCGTTTTTGTTGTTTGATTTGTAGTACTATTATTGAATCTAAAGTAAATAAAAACAAAGAACAAATGATTGAATTGATTCCTTTAATTAATTTATTGTGACTGATTCTCCTATAAATGACAATTTGCATAAGAGCAAACAAGTATTTCTTTATAATTTACTTCTTATCTCTTGGGAAATATATTTTTCTTATTCTATATTAAACTTACTGGCAAATAATTTTAAGTAATTCTGGTCGATGCGATACAAATTTATAAAATATTAAAAATTCATCTTTATCTAAATTTCTTAATTCTTCATAATTATTTCTACGAATATTTGCTTGATTAAAATATACATCGAAATCTCGTTCATCTAATTCAATATTGAGTGCCAATAAAAGTTGACGAGCTTCACCACGATTTAAGTGTCCGGAATGATCATGATCAGCGTGAGAAAATAAAAACCATACCCATTGATTTGTTATTTCATGATGTGAACGTATATGAGACCGATATCGTTTTATTAAGTATTCTAAACCTTGAATCCATTGCGAACGTATAGTTTCTGTGTCAGCAAGTAAATCAAGAGAATGCCGATTATTATCATAAAGAATTGAAAAAGCTAAATTTTCTTTATCTTGTGTAATTTTTCTTTTATTTAAGCATTTTTTCCAAACAGCAGTTGTAAAACCTGGACGTATTTGATCAATATCTTTTATTTTACCTAAATAAAAACAAAAACAAAGGTATTAGTCTTCAGGTGTAACTAAAAATAGAAATAAAAATCATAATTTTTCATACACGCTTCATTTTTAGATTTATGTTTTGATCCTAAATAATGAATAGCATCTTCAGATAAAGTAAGATAATAAATACGTGAATATGTATGACCACTAGACTTAAATTTAACAAATGTTTGTCGACACTTAAGTTGATTTATAATATTTGATGCTTGTAATTGACTTTCAGCTGATGCATTAATACTCATCAATCTAAAGTCAAAAAGATTTTAAATTAAATTTATAAAGTTCAGAAAACCAAATCAGACCTTTCCCATTGTACTTTATTCATGGCCGTGTCAAAGGGAATGATCGTTCTCTATACTTTCAATTTGTTTCTTTTTTCTCTTTATTTATAAGAGAACGAATTAGACGCGTCAATAATTTTTTTCTATGCCGCAAAAAAAAACAACCATACACAACTCGGTTAACGAACAGCAAAAACAAGCGAAAGAACGAAAGAAAAAAAGGTATCGATTTGATATTGTCCTACCTACAATACACTCAAAAATGACAAAAGGTTATTATTCACACATCATGTTTCTTGATGATAACAATCCTTCTTCCAATGTTGAATCACGCCACCGTTTTCACCAACGACGGGGTCCATTCGGGGTATCCTTACCTATTAATCATACAAAATTGTCATTGCAATTATTTATACGAAGAATAAAAAAAAAACATGTCTTTAAAGTCGTCAAGTTATTTACTTAAGAAAAAAAATTCAAACCTTGAATAATCAATGAATAAAAACATAAAATTTGTTTTTATGATCGAGAAATTCTTTCATTCTGTAACTCAATATATCTTGCACAAGTAAAACTCATTTAATTAGTAGCAAAGCCAGGAGGTGGTCGACATTCCTCTCTCCGCCATTCGAAAGCTTTCAAAGTCTCTTTTAGGATTGAAACCTTGAGAGAATATTCCACTTTTCAGCTTGGTAGAGAAGTACAGCTCCTCCTTTCAGAAATTTATTACTATATTTGTCACTACCACTTATTAGAAACATATTGTTGTGATAACATCTGTCGCATTATTCTATTTACTGTACACATCAATGGATTTTTCCCCTTCTTTCTTTATCGTTTTTATCATTAGGTTTCTTTTGTTTTTCATTATCTTATATAAAGGGAGAAAGTCCAAAACGCGCTGCCTTTTGTGATATATTAATGTTTAACAACAAATGTAGTTTGAAGTATGAAAAGTATATCAAAAGAAAAATAGTTTAATTAGTTTTGTTACAATTTTCATCCACGTTTATTATTCATATCACAACAAAAGCAGTCTAATGATAAAAAAAGAAAAGGGAGGAAAACAAATCGGCACGTACTGTAAATCAATTATATTTCTTATAAAATTCGTATTTTACCTGTTTTATATTTTCTTCAGCCTTACATCTTTCTTCAGCGTTTTTACCATAATTCATATCATAATTTTTTCCATCTATATCATAAGCTCCAACAACACTAAAATCATCATCTTGTCCGATATTTTTATGAGCAACGCCAACTGGAATTAGAATACAATCACCAGAAACTAATTCAACATCTTTGCGTACTTGTTCATTATCACCACCTAATCGTACTTGTGCGCGACCACCATAACAACCAAGAGCTTCATGAGCAGTTGAATGATAATGATGAATAGAAAATATTCCATCACGCCATGATTTACCAAAATTATTTTGTTTAAATAATTGTTCCCATTTTGATGCTGAAACGGATTTACTACCAAATACTTGTCGATATACTATAACTGGTAAATGATTATTATTAGGAAAAAATTGTCCATCATCATGCACGAAAAAAGTTTCGATTTTAATATTATTTGAAACCATTTTTACAGTTGAATAACACCGAAAATAGATTAAAGGAGATATAATCTGAAGTAATAGTGAGGACAAATGTCTCATCTCAAATGAAATGAAATAAAAAAAAAGAAAACAAAAACAATTTAATTCGATTGTTTCTTCGCTTTATACATTGCTGACCAAACTTATAGAATCACTTGTTCGAATAGATCTGTTTGATAAGTTTCGACTATTTCAATTATCTTACATGAAGATATGTTGTATTGGGATAAGTCTACTGTCTGAATGTGAAATCAAATTGTAAGAAACAGATAACTGTCAAGATCTATCGATTTTGATATAACCAATATTATCAAATCGATATCGTATTTTTCTTATGTTTTTTAGAAAGTGACACTATTCTAGCTTGAAAATAATATTGATGCGTAGAGAACTTGATTCTAAACATTTTCATGAAAATTGCTTTTAAAACTGATTTATAATTACTTGATTTTATAATTCAACTTCACTGTTCGAGTAAACATGGCTGGAAAATAGCATTCAAGCATCATATCTTAGCTGGTATTATTAGAATCGAAATAGACTTGCTTTTTGAAAAGTGGACTCAAATAGAAACGAAGTTTTGCATGAAAATAGATTGTTGAAGAGTTTCGTGTCTCATTTCATTAGAAAGATAGCGATCGTATCACAATACGTATATACTATTCAAATCAGTCCGTAGCGCATATGTACGACTTTGATCCCTTCATGAACCTTATGTACATGAGGCTTACAAAGGAGATTAAGACTTGGATACTGATACTTACACCCATAGTAGATGTTGTTGCAAATGCTGTCATTCAAGACGAAGCCTTTCGAACGTAACACTCAAAAAGAAATGAAAGTGCCTCGTAAGCGCTACAGACTAATGTGAACAGTATATATTGTAATAAAATAGTTATGTTTCTGACGGAATGAGATACAAAGCTCTCCAACAATCTATTTTCAAGTAAAAAGTTCTTTCTATTCGAATTCGCTATTCAAAAAGCAACCTCACTTCGATGTTAATAGACTAACTGAAGTATGAAGTTTCAATAAAACTTTTCAATCATTTTTTACTCAAGCAATAAAGTTAAATTATAAAGTCAAGTTTCATGAAAAAGTTCAGAATCAAGTTCCATACGTATCAATTTCACTATCGAATCAGAGTGATGTCACATTCAGAGAAGCATACGAAAAAATAAGCTATCGATTTGATAATTTTGACGAGATAAAAATCAACAAATCAAGTCAAGAAAATCTGATTTCACATTTAGATAGAGAACATTCCAATGCACTTCTTCACCATATTTTTTATTCTTTACATGAGAGAATGAAAATAGTCAAAACTCATGAAACTGATAATTAGAACAAGTAGTTCTTTAATTTTGACCAGCACTGTATGTTGAATAATTCTAACGAAATAAAAACAATGAATATTGATGAAGTTAGACTCATCTATATTTGAAAACAATCTAACAAAAAAAAAAAATTTTCTACATATTAACGAATTTCAACACCAAATTGTTGTTTACAATGATATTCAATATCTTTATGTACCATATTTATTTCATTTTTTGTTAATGTTCGATCCATAGAACGATAAATAATACGATAGGTTTGTGAATGTCGTTGTATTTTTGGATTATAAAATTGATCAATAAGCATAACTTGTTCAATTAAATCACCACCAATAGCTCGTACTAAATCATTAAAATCTGATGGATCAATTGTAGTTTTACCCATCCACATAGATAAATCATTGATACATTGAGGATATACACTTATTGGTTTATATCGAACAGAACTTGTTGAATCATCGAATGCAAATTGTGATAGAAAACCTGAATCATTTGACCAAAATAAACGAATATCTGGAATACCATACATTATCATTGCAATACGTTCTAAACCAAGACCAAATGCCCAACCAATATGATCTTTACCTAAACCACTATTTTCTAATACACGATGTTCCATTATACCACAGCCAAGTAATTCATACCATTTACCATCTATTTCTATTTCATATTCCCATGATGGATGCGTAAAAGGAAAAGTAGCATCAACCCATTGTGAATTTAATGTTGATGCATCTGGAAAGAGAGTTTTAAATAGATCAGTTATTGTTTTTTTAAGAGATGCTTCAACTAATTTTACTGCTTCCAATGTATGTCCTTCTTGTTTGGTAGCATCACGATGTTCTAAATTAATCAAAAATGGAACTACTATCATTATGACTGTCAAATGAAAAATATCAAGATATCGATGGAAATTGAGTAAAAACTGAAAGAAATGAATAAAACTTTCTAAGATTCTTATTAAATATCAAAACTCGAATCTAGAGATACGTATTAGAAGTTTTCCAAATACTCTGCACCTTAACCAATGAAGAAAGTTCTTCAACTAATAAATTGCTTTTGAATCGAGACTATGTGCATTATGTAGACTTAACTGATGTATGAATTATCTTAGGACAGAAACAACAACTAAATCTAAAACATTGAAAAAAAACTATTCTCGTTAAAACCTATCTCTATGTAAAGCTTCAAACCGAAATTCGAAAATCAGTTTTTCCAGTACTTCTGAGAGAGATCGCGGTGTTCATTTAAAAAATCCATAAAACTGTAGAATTTCCGCAGCAAAAAGTTAAGTACATGAACTTTGTTTGAGTTCTTCATAGCTCATTTAAGTCTACCTAATGCACATGGTCTCAACTCAAAAGTAATTCATCAATTCGAAGACTCCTTTCATGAGAAAAACTTTCGTATCCTTACTCAAACCTGTCGGGTTGAATACAGGATTGTTGATTATGTTTGGGTGTGAAAGGGCCTAAAATCTGAAAATTCTCGAAGAAAGTACTGTCATTCGCAGACTGCTACAAGTTATGACCAGAAGGACGAGAGAAGAAAATCCATCTTGACTTAGCCCTTTCTACAACAGACGGCCTGCCACCAAGACTTCCATCTCCTGAAATCCTATTTACCTTTCAGCAACATTACCAGCTTATTTTTACTACACTTCGTGTCAGAGAAAGACAAATGGTGCTTCATGATCCGTTTTTCTACCAAAGTTACTACGAACATGTAAAACACTGGCAGAAAATCGAACATTTCGGGAAAAGGAACTCATCTTCCTAATTGGAAAGTCTGATAGGATAAAGCTGCATGCATCTACTTGCGTCCGAATTTGGTAGATGCAACTATTTGAAAGAAAAAAATTCATTTGTTAGTTGTCTAATAGAAAACTAAATGTACTCTAGATAGACTTTTTAGTCCTCTGGAAGTTAAGCAATAGAGTATAAAAAACTAAAGACAGTAAACACTTAGATAGATACATTTATTATCTCATAAATGTTCAAAAAACAGTTTCTAAACATATCATAAATGGTAGATGTAAAGCTAATGAAAAGAGAACCAATCACGATGATTTTTGCCTTTTTGAGCTCACAAGCCTTCTCAACTAAATTACGACAGTTGAAAAATATTTTTGACTTAAATATTTTACTTATAACCAGTCTTCATTTTCTTAAAAATATCCAAAAAGTTTCAGGCAAAGCTTTTCACTTTTTTCTTAAGATATTTAATGTTCAAAAATTGATTAGATTTCAAAAATGTTTAAAGATGGAATACTTCACGAAGAAAGTCATTGTTTTCATTGAAACGTTTAGTATATTCTGAAAATTATGAGAGCTACTAATAGACAAAGCTTCATGTAATAAAAAAAAAAATCTTTCAATTCTTTTCCCATTCAGTACTTCATCTTATGTTAAAAATCCAGCATAAATTTTTGAGGTCATTCTAATATAGTAGTTCTTTTTTTATAATGTGTTCAAAAGTGATGAATTCTTTCGGACGAATCCCTAAGGTACTATTTATCAAATGTAGATTGATTTATAAAATATATTTAGTTTAACTATCCTATCTAAAAACAAACTATTTATTTTCTTACCATTTGGTCCAAAAATTTTTAAATTATCTTTATCTCCAAGAACATTTTTATTTTCAATAAATAAGTCTTCTTTAGTAAATAATTGTACACCTTCACATTGATGAAAAACAGGATAATGTGTTGGATCAATACTATCTCGTCGGTAAACATCTCCAATACATAAAAATGAATTAAGACCTGAACGTATTAAATCAACTTGATGTGCAGATGTATGTGCACGAAGAAGTGTATTTTTATTAATATAATAATTCATTGATTTTGTTCTACTAACATGATCAATAGGTATACATATTGAATCAAAATTTTGTTCTGTTGTTACAATTGGTGAAAGATTATCAATAATAGAAAATTTTGGTGACAATTTTTTAGTATCATAAAATTGATAAAAATATTGACGAAGACGATTTGTTAAATGATATAATGGATGATTTTTTTGTTGATGTAAATTTTGACCTATACGTGAAAGAATATGTCCATTAATATTTGTCCATGAATCAGTTGGATAATGTTTATTATTAATAATTAATTCTTGTGGATAAATTATAGATTGTTTTATTGGATCATATTCAATATTAAATGTATTTTGTTTTGTTTTTGTTGTTGTAGCATTTGTACGATAATGATAGAATGTCGGTTGAAGAATCGATCGAAAATAAAAACGTTTTAAAATTATCATCTAGAAAATACAACGATTGAACAATTATCTAAGGAAGAAAAAAAAAGAACAAAATGAAGAAACGTTGATATTTTTTTTATAAATAGAATGTTAAATCGATTTTTTACGATTATGTTGTGAAGTTATTGAAGATTTATTATTATCGTCAATTGATTTTGATTCTTCATCTTCTTTTTCTTTTTCTTCTTGTGTATCTGTGTTTTTTTCATGTTTTTTAGTTGATTTTTCTACTAGAAATTTCGATGGAACAATTAGAATGATTGAACGTGTACTTTTGGAATTTGTGTGTACTTTAGGAAATTCTTCAAGATGTGACTTAAGTCGTGCAAGAAATTCTTTTTGTTCATCAGCACGTGCAGCCTAAAATATAGTCAGATCATATAAAAAAAAAATCGAATAACATCGTTTAGAGTAAATTATAAATTTCAATAGAACATAAAATTATACTCCGTTTATCTCAAATTTAGGTTGCTATTTTACAGGATAGGGAAGCGTAGAGATTTTGCAGAATCAGAAAAATGTTTACCTTACACATTTCTATTTCTAAACTATATCATAAGCAATAGAAAAGATCAATCTTGAAGGCCTTAGTTTCAGCTATAAAAACACTAGACCATGGACATTTTGAATTCTGAAGGAATTGGGTACATAAAATCATATGAAAGTTTATGTTGTTCTTCCCATGGCCGAAAGTAAGTTCCTGTTTCCCTTCTTCTTGCATTATATATTTGTATACACATATTATATTTACGTGTTATTTTGTATGTATTTCAAAATGATCCATTTTAGTGATATTGAGAGAATACAAGCACTAATGCAAAGAAGAAAAAATATCGAATTTAACCATTTTCAGTTTTAGCGTAAAGGCATGTCTAAATGTGTCTTTTTTCGAAACTGATTAGCTTCACAAATGGCCATTCAGTCTATTACCAATAATCGATGATGCTACAGGTTTTAAACCGGGACAGCAGTCTTACTCAAAGTCTTTCTCGTCTGACCCTTCGAACTTTGCATGCGCACAGTATCAGCACCTTTATTATGATATACAATAAGACGTTGTGCAATGATTATGTCTGATATTATACGTATAGAATAGTCTGGGTAATCGAGCAAAAACTTTGAGTGAGATAGCGGTCACGATTCAGAGGTGTGTCATCATCGATTATTGGTAATAGTCTGGATGACCATTGGTGAAGTTTATTGGCTTTGAAAACAAAGAAAAAAAATGATACGTATAGACATACCTTCACTCTAAAACTGAAATATCAACTACACAAAACAAGACTCAGCGATAGCTATTCGATATTTTACGCATGCTTTAAACAGTTGTAAATGAAATCTTCAATTCTATCTCCATGATCTAATTTAATCGATTGCACCAGGACATTGTTGATAATGAGTGGTAATTTGAAAAAAAAAACAATACTAGAACCAGCCTTCGAAGAAATATTCGAAGGGCTGGCGAAGAAAAAGTTTTTGTAGTACTTCTTGTTTAATAGACTTACGACAGTTTCTAGTTCCATGCATCGAATCTTCTTTTTAGAACTGAGCACTTTTTAAATTTGCGACAGTAGAAACTCACATATTCAGATGAAGTGTCAGAGATGGGATTGGTTCGTGCTTAAAGGAAAACATTTTGAAAAAAAAAAAAGAACTGTTGGAACAGTTCTCAAGATCGAAACTAATATAGAACTATCGTAGATCTATTGGATAACCAATAGTGGCAATTAATTTCGAATATTTGGTCAGATAAAATTTAAAAAAAAATCTCTTTATTTTTATGTAATTAGAACTTTTGTTCATTTATTTTTAAATATAACTTACCAATCTTTCCGTTTCTTTTTCATCAATAGCACGTCCAAAATCCAATGAAAATCGAATACTACATCCTTTTGTATAAGCAGCTTTAGCTTGTGCTAATTTTGTTAATAAATCTTTTTCAGCAATATGTGGACGAAGACGTAAAACAAAATCAGTTATTTTTTCATTTGATAATTCTCGCTTTTTATTTGCACGTGTTTCATCACGTAATTGTGCTAAATTTTTTCCCGTCATTAGTCGAACATCAGGTGGATCACGAGATTCATCAAAAAGTACAAGTATTAAATCACGATATTTAGCCAATTTTTGTGCTTCATTTAATTGCATCCGTCCAAGTAATTGTTTATTTTCATCATCAAATAAATTCACTTCCAAATGTTGATTACCTGGTGTAACACTAAGGAAAATAAAATTTAAATTGTAATTTATTCTTTTATTCCTACCCGAGTCGACTCGGTACAAGAATTTTCTTTTTTGAATAATATTGTGATACAAAACGCGTAGAAACAATTAATTGATTTGTAAGAAATCGTCTTAACATGTTTATCTTGAAATATACAATAAAAAGAAAACAAAAAAAAAAAAGAAAGCAAGAAAATTTCATTGTTCATCATCATCTATTTCGTGTTTAAGATTCGTAACAAAAATAGATACAAGACAAAAAAAAAGGGAAAACGACAAAAAAAAAAAAGAATATTTATTA
>CAJNSZ010001453.1:14722-26776 GCA_905329745.1 Rotaria sp. Silwood2 | reverse complement strand
TGACCGTGTGCCCGCAATCCGATCCTTTTTTCTTCGAAACCTTTTTAAGTTCCGTAGACCAAAAAATAGGTTTTTGTAGGAAAATACGAAACCTTTAGAGTTTCGTATTAAATACAACAGTTTTACAGGAAGCCCAGTACGAAATCACGAGGTTTAATACGAAACTCTAAAGGTTTCGTATTTTCCTACAAAAACCTATTTTTTGGTCTACGGAACTTAAAAAGGTTTCGAAGAAAAAAGGATCGGATTGCGGGCACACGGCCAGATCCTTTAAAGGTTCCGTGTATTTTTTTATTTTTTTTTTTGAAACTTTGAACACATTTGCAAGCCTTTTGTCATCTACCGAACCTTTTTTTGAGATTCTGTACAGTTCCTTTTTTTTTTTTACAGTGTAGTGTTCTTGGAATCAGTAATATATTATGCCGAGCAAGCATAGAAAAAAGATATATACATGAATAGCATCAGGTCAAATAATATGTCTCATAGCAAATAAATCTCTTTTAATGTAGACGCTGAGATCACCTGACTGTCCATGTAGCTTCAGAAGAATTATCCACTTTAGTATGATAATGCTTGTTTCAATATTTCTGTCTTTTGCTATTGTTTATTAGGTAGCCGTCTACTTCCGCAAAACAACATTCTGAGAAACAGCGGTATTGCGTCTCACTTTACTTTTCATCGAGAGCTAGTGATAGGGTACAAGAAAGGATGGATTAAATGTATTGAAAGAGATTCCTAAGCATTCTGCAGGACAACAAACTATAATAAAAGATCAATAAAGACGATGGGTAGTCATAGACCACGATCAGAAATCAGACGAACTAGCAAATTTTATCTGAGTTTCTCGACTATATCGCTTGGTTATAGAGAACTATTTTGGATTAAGAAGATATATCGGAGTTTTCTCACAAAAGAAGGTATTATCAGTCCCAAGAGAATAACAATATCAACTATATTTAATAGCACAAATATCTACCAGTTCTGACAGGAGGCCCGGACAGCGGCAGGCTTTGAGAGCCTCTGTCAGATCTGTTCGTACAAATGATTCAAATGAAAGTATTTTATGATTCCTTTGCATGGATTCCTTTAAGGATGAGTCCCATGTTGCAGCTAGTAAACCATGCCGTACAAGCAATATTAGAAACTCTAAATAAAACAATTACATGGAAACCGTGAGTCGCATTGTATTTCTGGCATCAAAGTGAATCTTCTAACTTCCAGCTTTACATTTTGAGGTGTGTGTTGACCTCGATGGACTCCGCATACGGATAGAACTCTAATATATCGTGAAGCCGCAGAAACGATGAAGCCTTTTCAAACCCAAGAAACATACATCATTCAATAAAATGATGAAAAATGAGAACCTCTGTTACCTATAATTACGCCCTTTATAATTTTGATCAGCAAATTTATGCATGTCCTCAAATATAATCGCAAAAACCTTTATTCGTGCACAGGTCAACAGTAATACACTTCCGATCAATATCACAGATTCAGTCAGTCCTTTTTGTAGCTTCTCATACGCTGACTTTTAACATACTAGTCGATACCTGCAGTTCTGCAAGACCGTTTCAATCAAAAAGATTCATTGAATTCGAATGTTGCACTATTGGTGATAGCGAAGCGAGTAATTAACGAATCTTCCACTGTAGGAGCATCATCAAAGTGTCCCATAGAGTAACACAATTTTAAGCAGTGAATTGCAATAAAAACTGACAGACTCATGTCATTATTAGGGAATGCATTAAAATTAATTCCAGTAGCAGGATAATATCATAGGTCTTCATCTAACCGGAACACCTCTTTCTTCAGCTAAAACTCAAGTTTCCAAGCTTGAGAAATCAATTGCAGATTCCGATTCTTTATTCTTGATTGGATTTTGTCAATCTTTATAAGCAAGCGTCATTTCCCTGAAATATTCCTTCTTTAGTCCAAAATCCACTTCGAAGTTTTGAGAAACCAATTGAAGAGTTGGATATAGCTCCCATGGAATAAAAATATGGGGATAATGGTGAACTTCATTTTAAAAAAGGAAAAAAAAACGGCACTTGGCACGATGAAATGAACACAATCATGTATGTTTGCGACTGTTATCGATTAAAATGAAAATTTATTTTCAGCAAATTCATTTCCTGATTTGCTTTAAAAAACAAAATCGAGAAATGAAAATTGTAAAAGTTTTATTTCAATCGATGAAAATCGATAACATACATGATTATACTCGTTTTATCATGAAATATACCATTTTTTTTCATTTATTAATGCTCTGGGCTGCTTCAATTTACTTTCGTCCAACCTTACACAAAATCTTTATTTTTTCGAAATGTGTTTCCTTGATTAAAAGGTTAAGCAAGGTTTCGCCATTGTTATAAATTCGTCACCAATGATCTTATCACACTATGGTAAACGTTTACCAGTAATATTACTAGTATTGCAGTGTAATGTTCGTCCACAAAGTTTACAGTATTTCAAGGTATTTTGAATTATCTTGATATAGTTTGAGGTACCTTAAAGTATTTTACCGTACTTTACCGTACTTTTAGGTACTGTACAGTATTTTGAGGTACTTTACCGTACTGTGGAGTACTTTGCCGTACTTTACCGTACTTTAAGGTGCTTCATGTACTTTAAAGTACAAAAGTATGATGTTTCCCCCTTGGTTATATACCATTTGTAGCTCGTGAAATTCTCTATCGAATGGTATATAATAGTTGAGGTTTTATTTTGACTATTATAAGAAAAGGTTTTTATGAAAGCGGATATAGCTCGGTTTTCGCATAAGAGACCATAGGGAAAAATCAGTATTTTTGCAATAACTCAGGAAGAGCTCCTCCAATCAGGCTCATCTTCGAACTCCACCGAGACATTGATAAGACTAAACTGTATAGAAAATTTCATCATGATCTAACTGTCCTTTCAAAAGCTATCATGTAAACGGACGGACAGACACACTGACCGATTCTAGAGTGTACTCACTTTTTGAGTTGACAAAAACGTGGTCTTGTTAAGTTTTATAAACGGTTAACAATTATTACAGCAGAAAAAGAACATATTTCTGCATGGATTTTGTCAAGTGCTCCATTTGAACAAACAAGAGTTGGAAATGTATTGACTGAAGCTGTTGAAAAACAAGCAGCTGTTACAATAAAAGAAAAGATCAATAGTAAAACAGGTATTGTTAAGATAGAGAAAGCTTTGCGAAATCGTATTATATACTTGTTATAAAAAATATAGAAACATATCAAAATTTGATTGAAAAAGTGAAAAGACAAGAAAAAATAATGAAATGTGTGGAGTTCTAATTTTGAAAATTTGGTATATTGATCAAATGAAGAATAAACTGCAATTAATCAGACAGCATAAAAAGAAAGTAAACAAATAAGATAGAAGAATAATAAAGAACACGACATGTGACATCGATAGAAAAGAAACAAGTCGAAGAAGGAACATAACACAGTACTGTTGAGAATGATCAACTTAACGATAGTTACTAATTAGGAAATAAGATCATAAATATTATGTACCGTATAATTAGACACTAGCTACATATAGAATCACAATTGTTGAATTTATGAAGTATTGAATATTCTTTTTTATTCCAATTCTATACTAGTTTTATATTTTGCGATAGGTGGTAAACGTACAATGAAAATTTTTCTAATGAATAAATATGATCAACCAATAAATATTACAAAAAGTAGTGCTAAATTACCTAAAAATGCAACAGTAAACATATCGATCCGTGATGCACTTAATTCTGAAAATCCATCCAGAATTGCAGTTAAAGTTTTAAATGAAAATCCAATAGTTAATTACGAGCAAGATGGTAAAGAATACAAATACAAAACTTATATTATAGGCGATGATTCTTCAACAAGTATTTTAATTATATATGATCAACTAATTGATGTAGTCGAGTTACATAAAAGTTATAGCTTAACAAATATAAAAATTTTAAAAAATCTATAATTCGATAATTTTAACATCAACATCAAATACAACTATTTGCGAATTTAAAAATCTAAGCCCTTCAAAGATATTTGAAAAAAATGTTTTCTTTTAGGAGATAACAACCAATTTAGATGATCTTGACGACACAATGTCTATTAAATTAATTGATTTAATAACAATATCTACTATTATCGACGAAGTCGGGGATCTAAAAGAAGATAGTTCAGGTTCTATCTGTAGACAAACTATGGTACCTGTGGCATCAAAGCCACATCTTATAAAGTGTATTGGATGCTAAAAGACCGTGGCGAACAACAAAAACAATATGCAAATAAGCATAACCATTGAGATAGGTAAATATAAAACATTTGAAAAATCTAACTCTATCTAGTTGCTACTTTTGGTTGAATTTAATCTGGACATTCCGTAAGAAAAGTACTAATTTGATGCTTTTATATAATGGATGATGGTATTAAAATGACCTTTTGGACAATAAAAGGTCTTTTAAACAATTTTCTAAATACTCAACGATCCGATCAACATTTGAAAAACGAAGATATTTCTGAATTATTATTATTAAATGGGTCCTGGAAGATGAAAATAAGTATTTTTCGCCGTCAAATACTTGAAATAACTAAAGATTAAACTCGGAATTTTGGTGATTTCTGAAGAACTATTCAGTTGAATTAATTATTACAAACTGAATTTGTTGTTCATGTAACAAATAGCTACTAAAATTTACAATAAACAAGAATAAATAATGAAGATTCATAAAGGAATTGCAAAGTTTTAAAATTGATCGAATAATTTCAGATTTTACTATTATTTAATTCAACTTAAGGTAATCATGTCTAGTAACAATTTTCAAAACGATGAAGAAATTATTTCTTTCCATGAATCAGAAGATCAAGTAAATTTATCTCTATTTATATATTGTTTTATATAAAATATTAATTTATTTAACTAGCATGCAACATCAGAAAGCGTTCTTAATGTAGAACCTGAAGAAAATCGATTTCATCTTGCTTTTTTCGTAAATTACTATCCTCATAAAAAATTCGGACTTATTCGAATGTACATCATTTTATTTAATTCTATTGAAAATAATACAAGCTTAATTTTTTATTAATAGGTCACCAAAAGTGTTTGAGAAAAATGCAGACATATTTTTTCATAAAACAGATATAATTAGTTTTCGTAAAATACGACATATTAATATAGGTGATCGTTGTAGATTTAAAATCGTTAACGGTAATTCATGTAAATTTAATCTTTATTCTATTATGATCTCGTTGTAGAAAAAAAGGAAAAAAACAATTTATATCGAATTGTTGAAAGATTTCGATATAAAATCAGATAGTACAAAATCGTTCAAAATTAACAATCGGCAACAAATAGTTAATAACAAATCTAAACTATTTCAAGATACTTTGTAACTTAAAATTCTTTTCTGTATTCAAATTATTCTTTATTTTTATAGATTGAAATTATTCATTAACGCAACAAAACCGAACCGAAGTTAATATTGATGAAATTCAATGTGTCTGTTTAAGAATAATAAATAAACTGTTCTTCTTGTTTTTTTTAATTTTTATTCTAATTTTTATTATCGTTCAAAAAGTACTTTCTTTAGTATAAGTCCACTAGTTAGATTCATTTGTTATAATTTTTATCAAATCTTATATTATATCAAAAAAAAGCAAATATCAACTTTCGGTTTTTTTTAATTTTAATAAATAATATGTTACATGTTAAACCAAATTCTATGACTTGTACAATTTTATAGAAACTGTAAAGATTCATATGAAATTCAACTTTTATGAAAATAAGAATTAGATTTTGTACAAAACAACTTTGTGTAAAAATTTAAATTAGTTGTAGTTATAACAGATTAATTTTTTTACTGATTCTCATAATAAGTGTAACGATGGTACTGTAAGACAACCAGAATATCTTCTGTAAAATTTGTTCCAAAGTATATAAACAAAAAAAGGTTCTAGTGGGTAAGGCTATTTTAATGAAGACTGATATGAAAAATTTCCAACAGAAGAAATGAGACGATAAATTTGATTTAACGTTAACCACGAAATTTAGAAATATTGATTACAATAAATCAATACTTTTCAAAAAAAATTGTCTACATAATTTTTATTACTACACGATATATCAGATAAAGGATTTTTTTAGTTCTTAAACTTTTACAGAACCATCAAATGCTGTTTTTCGTAATGACAACAACACATTTATTTTATATTGTTGCGTTTTCACATAAATTTTTCGAAAAACGTTTTACTCGAATTTAAAACTAACTACGAGCATACATGCCAAGGGGGAAACGGCAGATTTCGGATTTCCGGGATTGCCGAGATTACCATGGGATTGCCGGGATTACTATGGATTTCCGTGGGATTTACGGAACATTTAAAATAATAATTTGCATTCTCGAAATTCATATTGGATCTCTAGGATCTTAATTATAGTTCTAAAAGTCTCATAGGAGTTAGAGTCAGGGCTTCATTGCTCTGTAATACAGTTTAAAAAGCTGTATAACGCTATTGGAGCAAAATATTGTTTGTCTTGAAAGTTCTAGACATTTAGTAATGAGATGAGTACTTATAAAATCGATTTTTAAAATAGAGCTGGTTACTTTCATATTTTTCTCGCAAAATGCATCAGGCAGAATAACAAAGAGCAACGAGACATTAGACAAATCAATGAGTAATAGAAGAGACACACCGTATCTAGTGAATCTACAGCATCTCAGCTGTAACTGTTTATTCATTTAGTTATCTGATGGTAGAATATGCCTGAGTCGATTGCATAGCAGTGCAATGGTACTTTCTGACATAAAGCAAGAGGCTTTCTATATATGTCTATATTGTTTTGACACCAATTTCCAGACCAGAGAAGAGAGTTTCAGAGTGAAAGAGAAAATCCTTTCGAGACTCTTATGAGCTGAAGTTAAGATTTTTCGCTAACTGACAAAGAAGAGAAACCATAAATTATGTCCAACGATCAGCTATATTTGTCTGATTTCAATAAAAAAAGCAACATAAGAGTTTACGTATTGGTTTGAGTCTTGATCCAATAAATTGTAGTGGCTTTCGTCATATGAAACAACACGGATTTTTCTCAAGCCAGACTTGCATAAATGATCTACTTAGCGTTATCGCAGATCTTCTCATGTTCTTCTCAGCAAACTAAACATCAAACCCCGAAAGAAGGTGTTAAACCAGATCATAACTTTGATGAATAGCCTTTCTTAAATTATCAAACACGAAACGATTACAAGATAATTTGGAGATTGACTGTTTGAATGAAGTCTTTGTGTTGTCCTTCGTGACACTCAGAGCTTGAATGAAATTTTCAATGCACTGTAATCGGAAGGGAAACAAAACAGACTATATACGTATTGGATTGCCTGAGCTTTGCTCGAATACTCGGAATTCTCGAGTTCCGAAATTCCAGTCTTTGTATTGCCTACTTGTCTGGTTTCTTCTTAGAAAATTTTTTCAGGGGCTCAAAGTTTTCCTTGAATTATATAGGTCAAATAATATTTTTCTTCCATAGCAATAAATTAACGCGAGCAATACGAAATTCAGACAAATTTTCTCATAAGATAAGAATATATCTTATTTACTTCCTTATTGGCATTCTCAAGGGTTAAACGAAAAGCGGAATGAAGGAATGCATCTCAAAATACATCGAATAAAATGATCTCCGCGTGATAAAACATCACCAGTCATACCCATTGTTCGTAGTTATATCTCAAAAAACATGAATTAGTAGTAATAGTAGTAATTGATTCATTAATCGCTGCTAAAATTCATAATGAGGAACTGATCATTATTGTTCTGAATAGAGTGAACATTGATACGTCGACCTAAGAATTTGGTCATATAGTGAGTACTCTATGTTTCGCATAAGCCATTGCAACACGAGCAGCGTCGAACTTTATTGAACCCTACAAGTGTTTCAAATTATGATGTTAAGGGTACTTTTTACTTCTAATGCTCTCATCTACATATTAAACGTAATGTTTTTGAGACTAGAATAAGATTTTGTGAACAAGATTATAGAAAAGGTGCTCTACATCTACACTGACAAAAGTACTAATACATACACTAGCATGAGACGGACCACATGACTTATCTTTCCAATCACTTTATAAAAAGAGCTCTGTTCCTAAATTCAAGTTCTATTATGAAACATATAATATCGGATACGTGAATCCAAGCATTAGAAGTAAAAAAAACTGAACAGCATGATTCGGAACAGTTGAAGGATTGAATAAAGTTCGATGCTACTCGTGCTGCTATGGTTTATGTGAAACACGGATTACTCACTAAATGATTTAATACTTCCGCCGCTGTAATAATGTTCCTTCCATCCAGAATAATAATGATCAGCTCCACAGGATTCAAAATAGCGGTGACTTATGAATGAATTACTACTAATTCAAATTTTTTTGCTCTAGAATTAGAACTACTGACTTCGTATCGTATTTTGCATGCGTTTAGGCCATTGATGATACTAATTTGAACAGGAGAAATGATAAACTGAATTGATTAAAATGATAATTCACCGTAGTTATCCGCATATAGAAAGTAACGATAAAGATGTCAGAGTAGCTTAATTTAACTTTTAAGTGCTTGTCAACGTCCAAGGTCAACAAATCCTGGCTAACGGATTCCGGTCCGGATTCTGTCTGAAGTAACTGACCTGTGTTTTGAAACCCTGCAAAGTTTGATAATATTTTGTGAAGACTGTAAGCCACTTCAGAGCTTCTAAAAATCTTGGGTTCTATACTCTTTTAAAATATACTGTTTCTCACTTTGTTTCATTCTTGTACAAGTAGCATCGATAACAGATGTAAAAGATAAATAGTAAAATGGTCGATAAATGATAATATCGTCTTGCGAACTTTCCTACACGTGAGACGATCAGAAGATACTTTGCGACATTGTAGAAGTTGTATCGTTACATCATAGTCTGTGCAGTTTTAAAATTCGAAAGAAAAAGCTCTGTAGCATATTCCTGATTCTAGTTTCTATATGAAGCCTAAATCTCCCATCTAGTGAACTCTATTCATCATTGTCATACGTAAAAATCTATAGTACTTGTGTTTCTTAATAAAATAGCTACAGAAAAAGTTTAGTTTTGACTGAATTGTTTTAAGAAACTGACAAAATAAATCGGTTTAACTGCACATCTCAACAATAAAGTTATTTGACTCGTTGGTTCCTACAGTCCACCTAAATTTACTTCTGTAGGAGTACTGAAACTAATTTGATTTTTCATCTTATGATAAAGAGTTACATACTTTCCGTAGACTGATACCTGAGGTCGAACCAGAAGATCTACTGTTCAAAAGCTGATAGTCAACAATAAAATCTAAACGATAATTAGTGTTCTGCGATTCATCTGACAATCAGAATCCTGTGTGGTAAGCTTAAATAAATGCATGTCATGTTTATGTCATAGATTTTCTTAAGACAACGATGCATCAGTCTATTTAGAAACCCAGTTGACCGGTCAGTAGCAGAACTAAAGCATCCCTATCTCAAACGCAGCGGCGATATTACTAATCGAAAACTTTACCAGGCCAAAGATATAGAATTAGTTTTTACCTGTTGTTTGTCTATCTAAAGATAAAATGACGACAAGAGGATACTTATAAATAATTTATTCCTATACTGTGAGCACATAACTATGAACATTAAAATAGCTGTTGAACTGTTAAACATGTGATACCTTTGAAATCGAAGCTTCTCTTTTTTATACTATACCAAAATGAACAAAAGAGCCATTGAAATGAAAAACAGAATTTATTATACTGTCTTCATAAAGTGCACACCTCTTCAAGTTTAGACTTTATTATAAAGTTTACTGCATAATGTAAAAATTAATAACAAGTAACCGATAAATGTTTGAACTAGACGAAAAATATTTTTACTTTAGAAGAAAGGATATCTATCAGGGAATGCGAATCAAAATACACTAGCAGAATATACCTATTCTGTCACCTAATGAAAGAAATATGGAACTGAAAGACTTGAATAAAGTTTTAATTCGCTCAGTTTTTAGATCCTCTCAACGATGAACATGCATAGCATGATATATTGTTTTCTGCTTAGTTTCACAAGAAGATAAAATCATGTTAGGTCGACATCCGGCTCGTTGAAGTTTCATGTTTCATAATGTCCAGCTTTCGGCTTATTTCATTCGAAACTATTATGTTATATTCTCTACCAGGATTAGAAACTCTTGTGATTTCTCAAGGTTACCATGAAATTGGCTATTTTTTGGCTTTTGGTGCGTAAATTCTTAAAGAAATTCGATGTCGCATTTAGAAATGAGTTATATTCTTCATCTTTACATTATTTTCTTAGAGCAATGGTTTTAGAAATGTTAATTGAATGAAGTTGCATCTTATATGTATGAACATGAGCTATAATTGCGGTATTTTTCACACATCCACATCAGCTAATTCAAGGATTTCCATTGGATTCCAATGGGATTGCCAGGATTGCCTGGATTGCTGGAATTGCCGTGGGATTGGTAATTCTGGCAATCCGCCGATTCCCCCTTGATACATGCTCTCATTTTCTTTGCGTATTAAATAATCGTATTTCTATAACAAATGTTCTCTATTTCAAAAAACTGCGTAAGAACCAATAAAAACTTTCTGTATTTTTTTAACATTGGCTTCTTAGATTTACGAGAAGTAGCGCTTCGCACCGCATTTCGCAACCCAGGTATGAACTCGGTTGCCATCTAGTTAAGAATACATTCCCTTCCGTTATTTTCAAAAATATTTTTCACTGGAGAGAATATCATTAATCAATTAGATTCATTTTTCGAGAATGCATTCTAGAAAATATAACATCATAACATGAGAAGAACAAAAAAAGTTTTAACTTTTCATAGATTTCTCGAAAACATTTCATATTTCTGATATATAAAAAGGTTTTTTTAATCAAAGACGAAAATAAAATGTTGTCTTTCATATAGAATAAACTATTCAACTATAATAATAATGAATATTAATTAAATTATTTCATCTTATAAGAAAACAAAATAAAAGAAGACAGAATTAGTTAGTATTATTTTCTAAGCCATCACCATCAGGGTATATGCCTTTCACAGAACTTTTTATCTGATAAGATTTTCTTTTGAGATTTCATAGTGTCAAAAACCGAAAATATTGGTACATATACATTCATTCCTACTAGTTTTACAAACTTTTTATTTGCATTTAAAAAGATAATGTTTTCTATATAAAACAAAAGTAACTTTAGCATAATTTTCTTTCAGAAAAAGAATTTCAAAACAAATTTTGAATTTATTTCATTCATTTTGATATATACGCCTGCAAAAATAAACATTAGTCTATATTTTGGGATATCGTTACCATAGCAGCATACGGTTTTTGAAAAATAATGATACATTCTGAAAGTCCGTGAAATTTTTCTATCAATGTATATATTTGCTTTTTCGTTTGAATTTATATATTATGAAAACAAATTGAGTATAATAAAGACACCCATAGATCTAGATTTCCAAAGATTTGAGTTTGTCACTGTCACAAAAATTAGTTTTTAAAATTTTTCATTATTATATAGGTATCTTGTGTAAAAAGTAATTATATATTCTGATAGAGCTTGAAACTCTTTATCACTCTTTATATTTACTTGTTTCATTATATTGAATTATCAAAAAGAAAATTTAAGTACAATGAGTGCACCGTCAATTGACAATTATCGAAAATTGTTATTTTTTCCTTTTTTTCAAAATATACTTACTCTATAAATGAATTTGCAAAAAATGAATTATACATTGTGATAGAGCTTTAAATTTTCTATTATTCTATATATGGGGGTTACAATTTTGACTGGTACCCCGTTTTGATGCAGATCCTATTGTAAGAATAAAACCTACTACTGTCCGGGCCATATAAGAGAGGGTCCTACATAACCCTAGATTGGCCCGAACAACAGCATGTTTTGTCCTTACAATAGTAGAGAAAAGCTACCAGTCCTTATCGTGTAAGCTGGTAGCTTTTCTCTACTATTGTAAGGAGAAAAGAGTGTGTTGTTTGGG
>CAJNSZ010001453.1:1581-14650 GCA_905329745.1 Rotaria sp. Silwood2 | reverse complement strand
ACCGATTCTTTTTAATTAAAATAGTTCATTTCATTAAAATAATTCAACGTCTTAGTTATGGGATGAACTAGCAATTTTTTTGGGTTTATTCGGAAGTACTCGTTCCGATCGAGCTACTTATGATCATGGAATTATGTGTGAATTATATAATCCAACAGGAATTGTTCGTCGTCAATTAGTGTCAAGAACAAATATAATGGTGAAACCACGTTTATGCATTTTAGCAGCTGGACATCCACGTGAAACCATTAACTGTTTAACTGGTATGTTCAATTTATAATTTTTTTTTCTATAAACGTTATTTTAATATGCTCATTGTACGTAAAAAAATCGATTTGAGATTTTCCCTAATTAAACAAATAAAATTGTTCAAAAAGAAATTGTTTATTAGGATCTGGTTTGAAAACAGCTGAAACAAATGATGATGGTCTTTTCAACCGTTTTTTAATATCAGTTGGTTACAAGCAAAAACCAAATCGAGATTGTCCACCACCAGATAATAAAATACCAAAATTAGAACATCTCTTTTATTATACACATCAACTACACAAACAAACACGAGAATATTCATTTAATGAAGAAGGTTTTTCATTTCTCAGTAGCATTATTCTTGTACCTATTTTTTTCTATAATTTAGCTTATACATTTATGAAAGAAACGATTTATGTATATGATTGTGAATCTGTTAGTTTCAGCAACGAGGACGATTATTTAGCTAGGTAATTTGAATTATGACACAAATTACATTTATTAATATTTTCATTCTAGTAATTTAACAAAAGCAATCGAACATGTACAGCGACTAGCGCTTGTATTACATATACTCAAGATAGTTTCTCGAAGACTTTTTAATTTAGTCAATCAAATAGGAATATTTGGGCCATTAGACGATTTTTTTGAAAACTTAGTATTAGCTGACTCTTTGAACGACAATGAATTGATTATTAATTATGAAACTTGTTTCAATGCAAAAAAAATGGTAGATTATTATCTATCTGTAAAGAAAATTTTAGCTGGCTATGATCCAATAAGTAACAAAATAGTAACTGGTAAAAATGATAAACTTAATCACACCGAATAAAAGGCAGAAAGAAATTTCGTATTTATTCTATCATGTAAATATTTATGTATGTAGGGAAAAAATCCAAGAATTAGTCTTTCTGAAACAGAATTTAATCAAATCTTCGTTTATAAATAAATCAGCAGAATAATAATTCATTTTTTTATTTTGATTTTATATAAAGATAAAAATCTCATAAAAAACGTTTTTCTTTTATAGACGTGGATATTAATGGAATACCTCAAAGTGATATCGACCATATCAAATCTTATATCAAAAATCATTCTAGCGATCGAATATTATTGTCGGCATTACCGTCAAATTTAAAACGAAAGTATACAAAAGAACAATATCTTCCAATATTGCGACAACTTGAAGCAGACGGTCATGGTACTGTTACCAGCACAGAAAAAACAAGTGGACCAAAAGCTATTTGCTTTGTTAAAAAACCTCGATTAGAACAAACTTCAGAATCTCAAAACCCAATTAATAGTAGTAGATCATAAAAAAAGTTATACTTTATTAAATGACACTTGAGATTTTTTCCTTCAAAACATCGACAAATTTATTTGTTGTTGTCGTGTGAATTTTCATCTAATTAACTTTGAAAAAACTTCTCAAATATTTCTCTAATTTCCAGATTTTTATACTAAAATCACTCCAATTAATAGTTTATTCTTCAAATTTTTTCAAATAAATAATAGCATGAGCTATTGTTCATCTACTACGGCTACAATGGATTGGTTACTGAATGCGATATCTGATGAACTGTCTACGTGAGATCAAATTTTGAATAACTGTGTTACTTTTTTTTTATTTAGAACACAAAATCAAAATTCATCATTAATAACATCAGTTATACTTGAAACAAATGAAGCAACATTGGGAACTAATGTTTCAACTGATATTAGTGACATCGATGAAGCATCCACGTGAGTTTACATTTAGAATGACTGTGTNTAAATCTCGTTGGAACTCAACATTTTGCTTAATTGATTCCTTAATTGATGCTAAACCATTATTGATGAAATTATTTGTCGAAAAAGAAACATTACAATTACGTAAAGAACAACTTAACAAATTAGAATCAATTGAATTAAATAAAGATGATTGGGATTTTTTATCGTCATTACATCATGTGCTAAGACCATTTTTTCTTGGAACAATTATGATGTCTGGTAAAAATTATCCATCTATTGGACTTGCTTATCATACGGTGCAAAAGCTCAAACAATTTTGTACCTGTGATGATGATAGTAATGAACGGATAAAAGAATTAAAAAAGTTAATACTAGCAAAAATCTACAAATATTTTTTCTATGATATAGAGCAACTCGAATATTTTCAGGTAAATTATAAACTATATAAATTAATAGATAAGTTTAAAAAGATAGAGTTAAATCTACAAGTTGTTTAACTTATTATAGTTAATCTAATGAAAGAATTGTTTAATATATGATGTGTATCAATTCTTTCAGATGTAACTAGAAATCCTATTTAAAATTTTGCTATTGTTGTAGAGAAACTATAAGAAACATATATCGAATTACAGAAAGTAATACTAAATATGGTTATGTTGAAAGAACGAAGAGGTCTTTACATATAATTTCTATGCAGTCTGGATGAAAAAGCTTTTGATTTCAGAAGAAAAAAGAAGAAAGGAAAAGTATCCAGCGCTAAGCAAAATCGTTATTTGCTAATACACATATAATTTCATAAGAGTACTTAAGAATAGTCATTCTTATGAATTCACATTGAGCCACTATTATACTTATGAAAACTATTAGTTGTCTGTCTAAACCAAATAAGTCTTTTTTTATGAGAAAAATAGGTGTGAATCGATAGCACTAATTACAATGACTGGATCCATTACATTAGTGAGTTCTAAATACTCATAAAATCAAATGTGATTAAGCTCATACGTATACACCACTAGATTGACTCAATAAGAAGGATTATACAATTTTGTTTTTAGTTTCAAGACTATTCGTGGAAATATTTCGATTATCTATGTGCAATAAAACTTAATCACAGAATATAACATTTACTCTCTTTGTAATACATTTTCTATTATAATTTTAGTATCATGCTTTTTTCGATCCCACTGCACATCTAAGTCTTAATGATGCTGAAAAAAGTCAATGTGAAAAATATATAAGAAATTTAATATTTAATGATGTTTATCCACAAAAAAGTTATTCGATTGATATTACACAGACTGCAACAACCACCGTAACACCTCAATTACAACAGTTATTTTCACAAAATAAATCATTAAAAATATCAACGTATGATGATTTTATTTCTGCATGTGGCGATCAAGATTGTGCTGTAGAAAATATAAAAGAAAAAAGTAAACGAATTTGTATAAATGAAGAACTTAAATACTATAGAATAGCAGTGAACGAATTTAATTTGAAAATCAAACCATCAACAATATCAGCATTAGAATTTTGGAAAATGCACACTAAAAAAAAAAAAGGTTCCACGCGGAACTTATTTTGCAACGAAATCGAAACCTTCTTATAGGTTTCGTATGGACCTAAGATGCTTTCAAAAGATTTATAAAGAGTCTAGGATACTTTTTTTAAGGTTCCGAGGAAAGTCTACGAAACCTTCAAAAGGTTTAGATTTCGTTGCAAATCTCGAAACCTTTTTTAAGTTCCGTAGCACGTACGAAACTATTTTTAAGTTCCGTAGCACGCACGAAACCATTTTTGGCCTTAAAAGGTTCCGCGTGGAACCTTTTTTTTTTTCAGTGCACTATGTTCAACTTCCACTTCTGTCAAATTTAGCGAAAGTACATCTTGTTGCATGTGGAAGTAGTGTACCTAGCGAGTCAGCTTTTTCATGTTCAGCATTTGTAGCACGTAAAGAACGTTCACGTCTTTCTCCAGAAAATTTAGCTTATTCTGTTTTCTTAAAAGATAAATTAGATAAAAATTGACATATTCGTAATTTTCTCATGTAATATATTGTAACAATAAAATAGTCTCATGTATTTATTCTACTCATCTAATTTTTGTTTTTCCGAATGCTATTCATACTTATTATTTCTGTGCATTTGCTGAACGCTCCACATTTTGATAGATATTGACGTTTCCAATGAAATTCTTTCCTTCTCATATATGTTTTTAATGTGTTATTGTTTATTTTTGATACATTTGCTTTAGAACTTAAGAGAGGCTTTATGAGCCGATCGAGCATGTCCATTTTATGCAAAAAATTAACATAGGCATTTTTTTCTATCAATCGATTCCCCACGGAAAACTAGGATTATGAAAAATTAGAATAATAGAATGAACAACATATAAATAAATACATAGAATGAGATGTAACATAATATATAAAAAGACAAATGAAAATAAAATTTTCTTTCAAAAACTTGATGTTCATTTTATCTTATTGATAATTGTAATTGTGATAATTGTAATTGTATATTTCGGACAAACTCTTTGTCCATCATCAGCAATATGTAATACCAAATTAGTTGTACTAATGAAATTAATCAATAAAACTTTTTGGAATAAAATTTGGAATTATCAATAAGATAAAATGAACATCAAGTTTTTGAAAGAAAATTTTATTTTCATTTGTCCTTTTATATATTATTTTACATCTCATTCTATTTATTTATTTATATGTTGTTCATTCTATTATTCTAATTTTTCATAATCCTAGTTTTCGTGAAGAATCGATTGATAGAAAAAAATGCCTATGTTAATCTTTTGCATAAAATGACCTTAGGAACGGATGTTCGATGCACTGGCAAAACCTCTCTTAAGCATGAATTGTAGCAGCTAATCCCTGTAGCTTCTGCAAAACTCACTAATATTATATATTATACTCCGATATTGTAATGAGAATTTTCTTAGTATTTTATTTTTGTTGTGAAAAGATATACTGTCTTCAACTTCCTAATGCAAATATGTTTCGTAAATCTTTACTTGCTAAGCTTCTTGCTGTTAATTGATGATTTCTTTTTTTTATAATAAACGAACATTAGCAGTATATAATTTACCATCTACAAAGCGCAAAGATGAAAGTTAGTACCCGTAATTAGATATTCAGCTGCTGATTAAAACTTCACGCCTGCTCACAAAATTAAGATTTTAGAAGCATTCAATTTTCTCCAATCATTCTTTCGAAAAAGTTGGGAAAAAAATAAAGAAAAAATATTTTCCTTAACGTAAAAGTTCTCTTCCGTTTAATATTGTTTCCCATGTACAATTTGCTGCTTTGTTGATCACAACAAGACCAGGCGCTTCTGGCCAAAACTAAACTTGACATGATGAACTCAGCAATCTCAAAGGTTCAAAAACAATTATCACTTTACCAAATGTTCCATTAAAACACAAACACCTATATAAAAGTCCTCTTATGAGAAATAATGGTCATCATTAAAAATACCAAAATCCGCCTTGTTATAGAAAATTCATACTTAGAAATGAACAAGACCATCTGAAGTCGCCAGGAGGAACAGAAAAGTCCGCTCCCATTGAAATAATTAGACATACTATGAAGGGGCTGCCGAAATTTGCTCAACTTCTTCTTGACTAATTACAGCGCATGTTCCTAATTAGAACAGTTTGTCAAATATCTTACAGGCTTCATTTTCTTTTAAACGATTTGTATATCAATAAATGGATTTTTTTAATATGTTTAAGTAGGGGTAGGTCTACTGACTCAATCGATGAGAAAATCATTTATTTGTCTTGAAAAATAGCTGAGTAATTAGCGATAGTTCGTCAATGATAGAATTTGTCCTTCTCAGGGATTGCTGTGCCTATTAACAGTACTAAGCAAAAACTGGTTTTAATAAGGACAGTCTATGTAAATTAAATAGAAAAGTAAAATATTTTAGCAAATGAATGTTTTGACTATCTAAATTTGAAATTATTGTTTTGCTTCCGTGACAAAAATTTTTCCTTATCAATCGAGGAATTTTAATCTCAAGGTTGAGAATTTTTCCACTTAGAATGATTGAGATAATAAAATAAACAAAAATTTCTTGTCCGTCCTTTTTAAGACCACTGTTCCCAATTCGAACAATCAGTGAAAAAATGGTCCTAATAAGAACAGCCAATGTGAATGTGAATTAAATAGAAAAGCAAATATTTTTAGTAAACGAAGTTTTCCACTATCTCAAATTGAAAATTTCCATGTACTTCTTTGATAAAAAAGTGTTCCTTGATACGTTTACCATTAAAATCCAGCGATTCGAATTAAGCATTTTTTTCGTATTTGTAGTATAAACTAAGAATCATGAAATTATTCCCAAGTTATAATCAATATTATTCAATCTTCATCGAAAATCAATCAAAACTATGAAATTTTCTATTGATCCTACATCGAATTCTTTTGTAACTCTTGTCATGAAAATAGTTCTCTTAATATTTCAATTAGCTATTCCAAGTCATCATGCTTCACACAAAATTGATCAAAAAAGTCATTGTATAGATATAAGCAGCTAAAAATTAAACTCTTTAATTTACTAAGTAAAAGTATAACTGTAGAGAAAGTTTCGGATATTGTATGTAATTTCTTTTATCCGAGCCTTCATAAACATGACAGATCATAGTAAACTTCATTTAAAAATTAACCCCAGACAGTCTCATATCTAACCAGGATTGACATGGATAAGTGAAATTTTTGAACCCAATTTTGATTTCTATTGATAATAAACAGTGTTTTCGTTGCTTGTAGGTAAGTGATCATAGGAATAGTTGACGCAGTCTCATGATGCTAGAACCTATTTCATGTATTCTAATGCATCATTTACAGAAAAATGCATTAAATTGAATTGAATGAAATAGGTTACATATCACTGTAATTGTATTCATTATTCCTGCAATCTATTATATTGCAGGCGGAAGTTTCGAGCGTCTATATAAATTCATATTGTAATCTATGCACGATCAAAATCAGTTCACCACGATAAAAACCTTAATTGTCCGAGATCATTCAAAATAATCAAATTATATGTAATTGTTTCGAGTCTCATATTTTGATAAAGGGATTCATTTTCTTACAGGAAAACATAGTGTAATAAAGTGCATCATTCTTTTTATGTGAAGTACAATATGAAAATTTCAAGTTTAGTTAGTCAAAACATTCATTTGCTAAAATATTTTACTTTTCTATTTAATTTACATAGACTGTCCTTATTAAAACCAGTTTTTGCTTAGTATTGTTAATAGGCACAGCAATCCCTGAGAAGGACAAATTCAATCATTGACGAACTATCGCTAATTACTCAGCTATTTTTCAAGATAAATAAATGATTTTCTCATCGATTGAGTCAGCAGATCTACCCCTACTTAAACATATAAAAAAAATCCATTTATTGATATACAAATCGTTAAAAAGAAAATGAAACCTGTAAGACATTTGAAAAACTGCTCTAATTAGGAACATGTGCCGAAGTCGCTTTCCAGGCTCACAGGCTTTATAAAAAGTATACGATTTCGAGATCTTCGGCAAACTACAATCAGCCATCGTTTAATCAGTCCAACCGGTGATCGTTTCACCGGGGATCGTTTCACCGGTTGATTATTTCACCGCTCTTCGGTAACTACGATAGAACGATGAACGATTAATCGTCACCGTTGCACCCCTAATCATAAGACTGTATTGCTGTCGTTAAGTCTTTAGCATGAACTAATTGATCTGCAAGTTGATAACCATCCATGATAGCCATATTTGCTCCATTCCCAGCAAATGGACTCATAGCATGTTGAGCATCACCAATGAAAATAACTGAACCATGATTTCGAAAGGGTGTCATATCTTTGGCATTGAAAACAGCAACACTGCTACGTAATGTCTCTTTGAATAATGTAGGCATTGGTTCACCGTAAACTTTTGTACGTTCTTTAGCTTCAGTTAAAATCTCATCAATCTCATTATCAGATATTGTTCCAGCAGCTTTCGATTCACGAGTTGTATCAGATAAATAGCTGACACTCCAAAGAGCACTTGTTCGATCTGAAGGTGCAACAAAAAGAAAGGGTGTGGGTGTGGGTGTTGGTCACTGAAGCTGTGGCTGTGTGGGTGTGAGGGTGAGAATGAATGTGGGCATGTGTGGATGTGGGTGTGGGTGTGGGTGTGGGTGTGGGTGTAGGTTTATGTGAATACCACACTCTCACCTACCTCACACCTACGCACACCCACATCCACACCCATCCACACCCACATCCACACCCACACCCATACCCACATCCGTAACCACCCACACCCACACCCCTATTTTTCTGCGGCTGTCTCTAAAAGGTGCCAATTCTCTCTGCCAATTTCTATCGTAGCCTTTGAAGACCGCCCGGCACAATTTGCGAGGGGTGTCAGGTGATTGCTTCAGAGTTGTTCTGGTGGATATTAGGTTTCTAGGTAACGGCTTGTGCTAGGTACTAGGCTTCTTTGCCGTTGTTTTTGATCGATATGCATGTCGGCGCCGATCTGACGTTGTAGTTGTAGATATAGGTATGAGTGAAAGGAAAACGGACGCATTCATACCTAGACATTCGGACTCACCGATATCCTTGTCACCGTTTTCTCTGAGTCAAAAATTTTAATAAAAAAATATTTTTCAATGCTTCGAGAAGCCCATTCAGTAACCTAGAATATTGACTCTAAACGTATTCCATCTGACCAACTGCTTTTGCAAGAAGTTAGGGTTTTATCAACGACACTTGAGAAAGTCTTCTTATGAAACATTGTTACATGATGATACAGTTTTTCTAGAAGAATGGGACTTTAGTCAAAAAAAATAATGCTATTCCTACAGCATAGTTTGACCGTAACAAGTTGCATGGAATAACATTTGAATGAACCCTTCAACTCTCAAACTTTCCGAGATAATGAAAATAGGTGTGTCAAAAGCATAACAGCCTTAGATTTGAACAAATCGAGAGCGTCTTCCTCGCATACTGATAGACAAACCAACTATTTCCTAAAATAGAGAGTGACGCAAAACGTTACTCTATCGAATGAAAACTAAATAACTCCATTGCGGCACGAGCCAATGAGTGGATATTTTTTTTAATTAGCAACGATAAGGAAGTGTTCAAGTTTTACATCCATAAAGCTTGCCTAGAGAGATTCTTTGTTAAGTATTGTCTGCATATATCTGTGAAAACCTAAATATTTTTCTTGAGATTACTGGTCATGATTACTGAATAGTCTCTCTAGGCTTGCCTTTAGGGAAATGCAGCTTGAACGCGCCTCTATTATTGATAAAACAATTAGCTCGTTTTCTCGAGACGTAATGGAAATATTAAACTTTTTCTGAGTATAGTGACTTTTGCGTCACTCTGTGAATTCATGAATTCCTTCCCTATCGTTTGGGGACAACGCTCACAGTTTGATTTAGTATCTACCACCATTACCTAGCAGCAAGTCTTAATTAAGAATGATCCTGCGAAATTATAATTACTGTTTCAAAAAAAATCAATGCCATCTACTTTTGAAAAAAGTATTGTTTCTTACCGGCGAACAATGTGCAAAGGAAAAAAAAGTAAAAGTATGTGTGTTTAGTCGGCATCGGTTGTTAACTAGAGTAAACAAAGAAAAACTTGTTTTTCCTGTACAACACATCAAAAAGTTTCTCTTTTCATGCCATTTCAACATCGCAATCAAAGAAGAGGGAAACAAACGTTTTGAAGTTTCAGTAACGGCACTCATGGTATCATGATGGCGACAAACAACATTACATTTTTGTGACATCAGTAGGTTGACATTGATGAAAGAATTTCTGTTTTAAAGAAGCAGACATGGATTAATTGAAAAACAGAATTCTCTACCTTGCAGTCGTCTACATCGTCACTCTCGCTGTAGCGAACTTTGAAGAGTGTGGGTGTGCGGTGTGATTTTCAATAAAGAGAAGACCCGCTCCCACATTCACACGTCAAACAAGGAATAACGTGTTGCATGGATGTGTGGTGGGTGTGGGTGTGGGTCTGAGTGTGAATGCGGTGTGGGGTATGGGTGGGTGTGGGTGTAGGTGTGGGTGTGGGTGCAGGTGTGGGTGTGAATGTGCTGTGGGGGGTGGGTGGGAGTGGGCGTATGGGTCATGCAAGAAAAATGCTCACACCCACAGTCGCACCCACACCCACACCCACACCCTCACACACCCCACACACCCATCATCCTCATAGCCAGATTTATGATATGGTTAAAGAATCATTTCGTATTGATTGACACTAATAAATAATTGCATATGATTTTATCCGTTCGAAAAATGCTGTCCGAGTGTATTATGAGCATAAAAAAGTAAATTATTGTTTATTAAGATCAGTCAAGAAAATAATCCAAATTTGATATTCTTGTTTCGACAATTTCTCTGAGTTAAACTTTAGTTTCGAACTTGATTTATGCTTCCGGACGTTGACTCATATTCCAACCAATGAGTCAACGCAGTCAATCAGTGTCATATTTCTTTCGCTAAAAAACTTTGATCATTGCCCAAAGGTTGTGCAATACGAAGCATGAATAAATAACAGTTAGGTTTTTTTCCAATACATTTCATTTTCTCTTGAATAAGTAAAGAATGAAAATCAAGCATGTGAGTATTGCAAAAAACAACATTATTGATGATTCTTTCTTACTTTCAACTCGATGCATTTTACGGTAAGACAAAAGCAACAAAAACTCGAAAAACTTTTATCGTGGGTTCAAAATCTTGAAAAAAGAATAGAATTTGGTTGCAATATAATTGGCATATTCTTATGTTCGTGGTTATGTTGGATTACATATACCAGATGCGAGTCAATTCTGTACGACCGTGATCTTCTTCGAATGTATGTGAACGAATTTCGAAAATGTCCATTTCATGGTGCATTTGTTTATACGACGCTACTCTATGCTGTTGTGGATATATTCTATCACTTCTGCAAGGCATGCAAAGTAGTTTTCACAAGCTTGCAGTTTAGTCAAGATCTACTGAAATATGCACAATGGGCAAGATATGCAATGATATCATATTTGCACTATTTCTTCGTAAGAATCTGGTACATCAAGCGATCAGAGCGTAATGGGCCACTTACAAAGACATTTATTCTATCGAAGTGTGGCTCCATCACTACAACGTTAACAGTGTCCGACAATTTGCAGTTAAACAGTTCTTGCACTACTGACTTGTATAGCTCTACGTTTTGGACGTTACTATTCATTGATCTTACTATGTGCCTCATGGTTCTGCGCAAATTGATCCAACTCTGGCTAGATTATTACAACAACTCAGTGCTCCGAGACACTCTTCGTAAAGAACTTATTCATGAATCTATTTTTAATCATAAGCAACCAAATCCCATTGTGTACCACTGACAATAAAAGTTCATGAAATAAATTTGAGACAACTCAAAGAGGCTCGTCGGACAATTGAGTATGATAAGAAGTAGTAATAATATGATACGGTGTTTATTTTGAATAAAAAAAGTTATTAGAACATCTAAATGGAGGGTCTGTTATAGTTTCTACAGAGTTTTCATCTGGCATCTAATCCAACCGGATCCGACCGATTCCAGTCTATGATGATTAAACTAAGCTACCACTACAGATATTCCCTTGTTAGATATGAATAAGAATATATCATGTTCGAATATGAATTCAAGTAGGGCTGATAGATGTTTGTATGCGAGTATGTGCATCGTTTCTTCACCAATGATTTACTAATATTTGAGTCTTCAGTGTCATCTTGACTCTTCACATCACATTCACGAAGTTCGAGTATCTTATTGATTTCCTCATTACGATTTGTCTCGCTCTGTTCTATTTTCTTAATTGTCGCTAAAGAACTTCTCATATCTTGTTGAAGAGCCAACAGCTCATAGCGAAGTAACCGTTCATCTTCGAAAGACTTGACATTTTCATACAGATAGTTAGGTGATGCTTCTTGTCGACGTTTAGATGGGACGAAGACATGATCATCACATTTATCAATCAAGTCGACCGAAAGTAAAAAATCTGATTGACCATGACAATCGATTGCATATTTCTCTCGTGAACCACGTGTCTCCCACTAACCAAAGTTGATGAAAACCGCATCGACTACTCATTTTACACCCTTTCGTTTGTTCTTATCACGAAGATCATCGCAAAGTTTCCGGCACGTACTTATAACTGCGACCCAGAGCCATGATGAGCATACAAGCTCATTATTTATGATGTGCCAAGGTGGCTCTGGATGTATAAGAACATCGCGGATTTCGTCCTTTCTATTAATGAAAATGAACCTTGCTTTTTGAGGACTGAACTTCATCCCATCATTTTCTTCCGAGCGTGGCGTATACTTCAAAACTAAAACAAATACACATGCGAAAATTCCTTTCGTCATAGTATCCTCTTATTATTCAGGATGTTGGGCACAACATTGGAGGAACAAGAAGACTCTAGTCTATGTGTTTCGATCATCACTTTCTCATAATCTGTTATAGGGGTGTTACTTTATATTTACTTTACTTTATAAATATAAATAAAGTCTTTATATTTGAAAAATAAAGATAAATAAAATCTTTATATTTAGAAAATAAAGATAAATAAATTATTTATTTAAAAAAAATAAAGAACATATAAAGATAAAGAAAAGATCTTTTCATTTCGTGAAAAAGACAGAAGTCCATGATATAACAGCATACTATGATATCTGGAACAAGTTTATTCATTGAATGCTTCTCGTCGATCACAAATTCGAGTGTGCCGAACAAGAATGTTGAAGAAAAACAAAAAGGGTGTGGATATGAGTGTGGGTGTCGGGGTGGGGGTGTGTGGGTGTGGGTGGGTATGGGTGTAGGTGTGGGTGTGGGTGTGGGTGTGGGTGGGTGTGGGTGTAGATGTGAATGTGGGTGTGGGTATCTTTGGGTACGGAGGTTAATATTCCCTTTATGAATACCCATACCCACACCCACACCCAAATTTGGTTTTATTAAGATTGGATCGTATTTTATCGATGATTACCTGTTCAACTCTATAAATGTCACATATTCCAAAATTGATTCAAACTAGTCTACATCCCCA
>CAJNSZ010001452.1:0-26792 GCA_905329745.1 Rotaria sp. Silwood2 | reverse complement strand
AGTTTGTCATGAAAACGCACGGATTTATGTTGTAGAAGGGATTCGAACACGGTATTCTTACGTTGCGTTTTCTTTCTGCTTATTTGCGCAGAGAAGTGTCACGATTTGTGAAAAGTTAGAACGAGTTGTTTCTCTCCAACGAATTGCATGGACTCCGGTAGAAAAAAAAATCAACTAAGCACCATGTTTAGGTGACCATCTGATTTAACCAGACACTGACGTGGAAATCAGAGACTTCATAAAAAAGTGTTTAACGATGTTTCAACGCATTTTTTGAACTTTCGTGAAAAACTGCATTTCTTCATTGAAATGCATCCATCCGTATAGGAAAAGAAGTTCAAAGCTCATATTCTATCTCAGTCTATTAATTCATATATCGAACGGCATGGACTTATATTGAAATGCCGATTGAAGACCTTTTTCATCTGATTACCTTATGCTACACGTTTCGGACGGGAAAATCAGAGTCTCTGCGCACAAAAGTCTTTAAAGACGTTTACAAACATTTTCTAGGGTTTCGTGAATAAGTTGATTTTGACATCCAAACGCATCTACTCAAACAGCAAAAGGGAGTCAAAGGCCTTATTGGAGGTAAGCACTTACTATCAGAGGATTTAGACGACGAAATGAGAGGATTTCTCCGGTGGACTGCATAAAGCCCTATAGAGAACCCAATTGAACGTTTTTTTAACGTGAGAACCTTGTTTCAAATGATTCCGACAGAGAATTCAGTCTGTTCCGTACTTCCTTTCAAGGCGCTTCGAAGCGTTTCTTTTCAAATTTTATAAGTTCAAGTGTTTATTTAACATATTGTAGTCATGGGGACAAAAGCATTTTAAATCATTTCTGTGAGTAATTCCGCCGCTCTACGTAATTTAACCGTAGAAATCAGGGTCTTTGCGAAAAACGTCTTTAAAGGCATTTAAAGTAGTTTAATCATAAACTTCGTAAGTAAATTGAATTGCACATCCAGCAGCTTGCAATCATGTAGTAAAAGGCATCTGATAGCGTTTTTGTAAGTAACTACAGTGTTCTAGATGATTTCAGTGAGGAAGTCAGAAGGTCCGAGAGAATTTCTTTAGCAGTGTGTGTTTTATTGAAAATCGCGTTGAAAGGGGTTGTTTTGGAAAGTGACCTTTAACGGCGTTTATTTATAAATGTCCTTTACCCAAGTAGACAAACATTTTCAAAAGCGCGTTTAAACACACAAAAAAAGGGCTTAAAATCCCAAAAAGGTGGACGTGTTTGGCTCACAATCGCGGCTTCCGACTGTCAGCGAAAAAAAAACACATTTTGTCCTTTTTGTGCTTTTAAACGCGTTTTCAGCAAAAGAACGCTTGTAAACGCATAAAACGATCAAAAAAAGTTGTTATCTTTTTTCATACTCGTAAATCACAATCATAATTACAATCACAGTTTACGAAAATTCAAAAAAACCATTATCTTTTATGTTGTTTTTATGCGTTTATACTCGTTTACAAGCGTTTTTTGCTGAAAACGCGTTTAAACGCACAAAAAGGGCAAAAAGTGGTTGTTTTTCGCTGGCAGTTGGGAGCCGCGATTATGAGCCAAACACGTCCACTTTTTTTTGGTTTTTAAGCCCTTTTCTGTGCGTTTAAACGCGTTTTTGAAAATGTTTGTCTGCTTGGGTAAAGATGTTTTGGTGGCAAAAAGCCGTTAAAGACGTTTATGGTTGAAGAGAGGTTTGATAGAATTTGGCTTTGAAGGTCTTGAAAGGCGTTTTTAGGTATGCTTCTTCGCTTTTCATTTCGTGGTTAGATACAGTGACGAAACTGAGTGAAGTGGCCACAAAATTTTGGCTGGGAAACGGATTAATGGGATTTCATTTATTTACCGCAAATTATGGTAGTTGACGGTGATATACAGCCGTAATACGGTCGCTACCAAATGGGTGAAACACGGCCCGTTTACGGCCGTTTACGATTGCCGTAATCATCGGCCTGGGCACACATTATTTTTCTGTTGTTCCAACGATCTTTCTAAGTTATGGACAGGCACGAGAGAGACTTTCTATTTGTAATTTGAATGTATATCAAATGCTCTTTTAGAATTATTTGTAAGTGTTTGATTAGAATCCACATTTGTCTAAAAACTATGACCTGTCAGATTTGCTACGACTAAAACGGCTTTGTTGACATTATTCGGATTCTTCGTCGAGCTAAATTCTTTTCCCACGCGTTATTAGGGCTCTCCATAGAAAGAGAAATCAATTTTCTGCAAAATACTGCAAAAATAGAAACGCTTTGGTCACAAGTGACATTTCTAGAATGCTTTCTTTGAAAAGGCGTAACCAAACATGAAAATCGCGTTATTTTCAAAATATGACCATGCAACGAACCGAAACAAAGAGTTTGTAAAAGCTTCGTATTCATAGATAATCGATAGAGCATTTAAAGAGCTGTCTAGCAGTAAATGACAGTCTAAGAGCTAAATATTCATTTTCAAGAAAAGAATAAATTACTAAAAAATGTGTGGGAAGTAGGCTCAATTCACAAAATTATACTCTGAGACCTATAAAAATGTTCACTTCTATGGTTCTAAACTAAGATAAATGGAAGTTTGTAGAGAATTCGACGACGCATCTTTTGAAAAAACGATCAACATTTTGTCATGCTCCTGAACAGAGATACATGCAAAACAAAAAAATGTCGCAAAACTTTGTCACACCCGGTATATCTACACTAATTGAAAGGAAAGAAAGTTCTTTATGATAGAGGAAAAAAATTGGAATAAGCATTTTAATAAGGAGTACTCTGTCGTGGTATTCTTATCTGTTGATTTATCAGACAAAGAAAGAATTCTATTGAGCAAAACGCTTTTAGTTCGTGGTCGAGATGAATAATTTCTTTCACAATTTACACTTATTGTCGATTGATGCGAACTGGACTGCTATCTGTTACGAATCGCCTGTCTTATTTTTTCTAAGTTACTTGAGTGCTTATTAATGAGACTTTTTAGTACATGTCCTTAAACAACCTATATTGGGAAATTGTTCAGAAATTGTTAAAAATACTCTATAAGAATATTCTAGGGTCGACAAATATGTTGAAATAATATTTGTTTATTTAACTGGATATTATTATAATGTTCGTAGCTTTAAAAAATAGACTATTTTTTCTTGCTCCATACTTGATGCAACTATTTATATATACGATTTGGTTGCTTCTAGTGCACGGTAATTTGTTAGCCTATCTAGTCTCCAAAAAAAAATGTCATCGACTATATTTTTTACTGCGAGGCAATCACTAAATAATAAACAATCAACTACTTCCTGACTCAGTATTAAGTCTTGACTTGTGTGGCTTATTTCTATTAAGGAATTAATAAAGTCAATAAATTCATGTTACTAATAAAAATGAACAACATTCGGCAACACTACCAGATATTACGATTTCGAAGTTTTAAACACAGAAAGTAGCTTCTGTTAGGAACACTTGGGTTCAAAGTAAGGAGAAGCGATGCAATTTGACCGTGTGTCATTCCTTCAATTATAGTTTTACATGTGTTCTCATCGTATTTTCTCATAAGGATTTACGCTTGGCTATACTTTATTGATCACTGTCACGAAATTGTTTTTGGATTTATCAAGAACAAATACTATTAAGGGTTTAGAAAAAACTTTTCAGGGTATCACGTCTCTTTTCGTAGTTTCAAAAGAATCCTCTATTCAAAAAATTTGAAACTTTCCTAGCAGATAAATATTGTAGAATTGAGCAAAATTTATTATAGAGTCAAGGTTCCCAATTGCTGTTTTCTATGAGGCACTGTTCGGCTCACAATCAGCTTTAAAAATTCATTTCTCCAACGGCTGTTCAAAAATTCACCTGTTCTACGAAAATATTTTGCGAAACTAAAATTACATTAATTTTGCTTTCTATTCAGTAAGGGAATACAGCAAAGCTGCAAAACAAAAATAAAGTATTTTGAAAAAGTTTTGGCAATGTTATGACTGTGTGTTTTTTTTTGACCGGCACTCATTATTTTGAAAACATCGTTATCGAAGTATTATTATTCCGAAAGGGTGAATCTATGGGAAACGTACCACTTTATACATGACTTTCTCAGAATCGACTGAAACTTTCACGACTTATAGAGCTCGATGAGCTGATCATTTTGGTAATAAATTATTAAATGTTTGAATATAGATTCGGGTTGAAATAAGCAAAATACGATTTTCGAAATTTCGGAAAACCGTCGTCAAACTGAAAAGTTCCGGTTTTTGTGCGAAGATTTTATTTTTATTTTGACGACCGAAAGAAAACACCCTATATATATTCTGATAGCCTGCGTTCAGCTCTATCGAACCACATATGAGCCAAGTCGTTGAGATTCAAAAAAGTGAAACTTTTAATGGAAGCCCAATAATTTCACTGCTACGCAAACTTTGTCTTCGAATAAAAAATCTCTTCCAAATTTGGGTGAAGGGTGGCATACTAGGTTTTGTAGAGCGCCGCTCGCTCTATCTTCTGGTATATAGGGTTGCTTAGCCGGTTTCCATTTTCGCTCCTTACAGAGTCAAGACATTTATATATTAGCTTTTTTAACAGTTCTGAGTTCATATTTCGGGAATTTTTTAGTGAAATACTCGATGGATTATTCTGAAAATTTAAATCCAGATAGGTCTCAACTAGTAGATATATTTTGAAAGTCTAAAAACTGTGGCCAATAGAAAAGTTCCTAGCCGTGTTGTGTTCGGGATTCGGTTTTTTGGCACGCTTTCATCCAGTTTTTAAGCAGTTGAAAACTCTTTTTAATAGAGAAGAGCCTACTCTGAGTTAAACTAATATCTGGACCGGAATCAGCATCGGAAACTGTTAGCGTCAACAGATGTTATGTTGTTGCCGTTAGCCTTTTTCATTCTTTTCGTTCTCCTTTACGTAACCTATGTGAGCCACGATGTTTTCCCAACATATGCATATTTGTCTATATTAATTCTTTCTCTCTCTGTCTCGCGTAGCTATATGAAAAACTTTTCCCTAGTAGTTCAGTTGTTTATTCTTGTTATCTGGGTCACCCGTTTTCCTTGAATAAAATACATATTCATCATCTGAACCTATATTATCTTCCTTATTATATCAATCTACAAATTAAAGTAGGATAACTAGCACCACTAACGTAACTAATACAGATCTTAGTTTTCTATTGATTTCTTTCGACCTATTAACATTTAATGGGTAGGAGATTTGGATGAAAGAGAAAACTAACAGAAACTGGATTGATTTATGTATCTTTCAAATATCTCTGAGAATTTTCATTTTTCTCGGAAATTGGTCCTCTGTTCTCCGTTAGAGTACTCTCAAAAAAAAGTAATTTCTCATAAATATTATTTGCTTCGCGGAATGAAGTGCTATCGCTTCTTAAATAATACTGTAAGTGAAATGACAGCCTGATAAATGGTAAAAACTTCATTCTGGTAGAAGCCACTTGTTGAGGGTACCCTGAGGAGGAGTATGAAGAAGGTTTTCTAGAAAAATGAAAGTTCTTAGCGATGTTTGAAAGATACAAAAATCGACTCAGTTTTCGGTGTTCAGCTCGAATTATTATTAGTTTTGACCTTTACCGAGCTTATCTTTATGAAAAAGGAACGCTCATACCAACCAAAAGTGGGCAGAAACGTGAAAAAAACCGTCCCCAAAGCACAACGTGACTAAAAGTTTTCCTAGTGGCCAAATGTTGTAGACTTTCAAAATATACGGTTTTTGTAGCTTTTCAAAAGACCTATCCAATGAACCGTGCTAGAATTTTTCTCATTTGAATTTCTATGATAAAATATTTGTTGAAAAATAAGAGTTGATCATAAATATAGGACCTATATCAACAGTGTCTAACAGTATACGAGGTTCCTCCCCATTGAATCAAATAATCACTGATTAATCATATATAGGATTCAAATCCTATTAAAACGCTATCAAATACTGAATTTGTACAGGTATCTTTTCTTTTGAATTTACTCTAACAATAAGTTGACCGTAATCGAGTAGGTTATTGGACAAATGACCAAAAAGTGAGCTGTTTCGTTAATGGCTTTTTGTTCCAAAAGTTCGGTCAAAACCCCACGAAGATAGTGTCAAAATGTTTGTTTCAACATGCTGTTAGTATTGGTATAAGATTCAATGGGTTTGGACAAAAAACCTCCAAATCGGTCGAACTGGCTTCTAATACGCCCCTCTCTCTTTTGAGCGTTGAACTGTTCAAACAATGGTTTTGACATTTTACTATTATAAGAAGATGTGAAAGACAATATGATAGTTTGTAAAATTTTGCATCACTTTTCTCCTACTAGTTGAGATCTATCTGGATTTAAATTTTCAGAATAATCCATCGAGTATTTCACTAAAAAATTCCCGAAATATGAACTCAGAACTGTTAAAAAAGCTAATATATAAATGTCTTGACTCTATAAGGAGCGAAAATGGCAAGCGGCTAAGCAACCCTATATACCAGAAGATAGAGCGAGCGACGCTCTACAAAACCTAGCATGCCACCCTTCACCCAAATTTGGAAGAGATTTTTTATTCGAAGACAAAGTTTGCGTGGCAGTGAAATTATTGGGCTTCCATTAAAAGTTTCACTTTTTTGAAGCTCAACGACTTGGTTCATATGTGGCTCGATAGAGCTGAACGCAGGCTATCAGAATATATATAGGATGTTTTCTTTCGGTCGTCAAATTAAAAAGAAAATCTTCGCACAAAAACCGGAACTTTTCAGTTTGACGATGGTTTTCCGAAATTTCGAAAAACGTATTTTGCTTATTTCAGCCCGAGTCTATATTCAAACATTCAATAATTTATTACCAAAATGATCAGTTCATCGAGCTCTACAAACCGTGAAAGTTTCAGTCGATTCTGAAAAAGTCGATGTAAATGTGGTACATTTCCCATGGATTCACCCAAAGGAAGAAATTACATACGAAAAATAATCATTTGGTGAAGGGAAAGATTTCTTGAAGACCGGAGAGATTGAACTTGATGATAACGTCAATATTTACCTGATATCGATGATATGTATCAATAATTTTGTTCAGTCGTACAGACACGTTACGAGCTGAACATAAAAGGTCAAAGTCCTTCAAATTGTCCAAAATGCGATAGACGAGTTCAATCGGCAGTTTCAGAAGAGACGAAGAAACTTGATGTGCCATAAATTTTGCTTGCTGTCAGACACAATATTTTGTTACAAATGAATATTTGTTGTGTTTTTTCCCTTTATGTAGACATTTTTATTGATAATCTGTTATCTACCTTCATTATCGGTGTGCAATTTTCTCCCTTAAAGAGAACGCAAACGATTGCAACGTAGCAAATGGAATAAACACAAACGTATCAAAGTCACTTATCGCACAGAAGCTTTTTCATCACCAATACATGAAAGACTTTGCTTCATAATTTTTTCTTTCACTATCGCCATCAGTTTCAAGGTAAAAGTCAAAAGAAAACACGAAAGCACAAGCACTGAATCATCAAATAATAATTTGCCAAAACACGAAACAGTGGGGACGTGGATGTACGACTATAAATGTGGGAGAGCGTTGGATGCGCATATAAGATGTGTTTGTTGGTATGGCGGCGAAAGACAGAAGATGATACGCCCCAGAGTTACATACAGCTTCATCTGTATTCATACTCTGTGCTCGAAATTCACTACTGCATTAATATCAAGCGACTGAGACAGCGTAGCGGAGACGAGCAGTAAGTTGTACATCTACCAAAAACCACAACTGCTCACATTTCTTTAGTGAGAAATCTAAGCTTTGCTTTCATTGTATGCAAGATTTCTTTCAAAAAAACTATACCACTGTTCGCACGGTCGCTACCAACATTCGCTCACACAAATTCACAACGAGATCAACACCGACAACTTCACATTCACACTCACACCCACTTTTTTCATCACTTTGCTCGTAAATCTGTTGCATAGGGTGTGAGTGTAGGGTGGGTTTGGGTGTGGGTGTGGGTGTTGACAGTGATCAGAATACCTACACCGGCATTCGCACCGACACCCCCACTTCCTAAAAATTCGTTGGCTTCTTTCAATATTCGTGGGGCTATTAGTTCAGTAATCGCTTGAATTGAGTTGCCATTAGGTTTTATGAAGTTCTCATTGATAGTATAACTTAAAAAGTCGATTTCTTGAACAGCAATACAACATTTGTCGGGATTAACTTGAAACATTGCCTTTGCTAATATTGATAAAATTTCGTTTAAATGTTTTTTATGATCATCGCATGTACGTGAAAATATTAAAATATCATTTAAGTAAACTATGACATACTCCGATCGTCCGTAACCAAGTATATTATATATCGTTCGTTGAAATGTTGCAGATCCACTCGTAATTCCTTGTGGAAGAACATTAAATTTCCAGAGCCCATCTTGTGTAATAAAAGCTGCTTTTTCTTTATCGTTTTTATGCATGGGAATCTGAAAATAATCTGATTTAAGATCTAACTTTGTGTAAAACTAGGTTGTGGGTGTGGGGTGTAGCTGTGGCTGTGGGATGTGGGTGTGAATTTAGGAAGGGTGGGGTGTGAGTGTGCATTGTAAAAAAAAGGAACTGTACGGAACCTCAAAAAAAGGTTCGGTAAATGACAAAAAGCTTGTAAATGTGTTCAAAGTTTCAAAAAAAGAATAAAAAAATATGCAGAACCTTTAAAGGATCTTACCGTGTATCCAAGTGAAGATCCTTTTTTCTTCGAAACCTTTTAAAATTCCGTAAATCAAAAAATAGGCTTTGTAGGAAAATACGAAACCTTTAGAGTTTCGTATTAAACCACGTGGTTTCGTACTGGGCTTCCTGTAAAACTATTATATTTAATACGAAACTCTAAAGGTTTCGTATTTTCCTGCAAATCCTATTTTTTGGTCTACAGATCTTAAAAAGGTTTCGAAGAAAAAAGGATCTTCACTTGAGTACACGGTAAGACCCTTTAAAGGTTCTGTGTATTTTTTTATTCTTTTTTTGAAACTTTGAACACATTTGCAAGCTTTTTGTCATCTACCGAACCCTCTTTTTAGGTTTCGTACGGTTCCTTTTTTTTTTACAGTGTGGGGTGTAGCTGTGGCTGTGGGTGTGAGTTTAGGAAGGGTGGGGTGTGGGTGGGTGTGTGGGTGTGGATCTGAATGTAGGTCTTCTTTCCACCCACACCCACACCCACCCTTTGGAACAAAGCACGTTTAGCATTAGAGTGCCAAAAGTTGGAATAAGATAAAATAGCATAATCGAAACGAGCTGCAACACAAGTTGTTTGTTGAAAATTCGTGTAAGATGCTTTGGCACGAGAGAAAACAGCTGAAACTAAAGGACAATTGAGAAATAGGTTTCATGAAAAAAAAAGAGCAAAACTATAGTGAGTATTACCTAAAATACCGGATGAAAAATTGGCGCTGACGAGTTGATCCTCAGAAAAATCGGAAATGCTAAGCTTAGAAGATGAAAAGTCGACATTATGGAATGTTGCTAAGCAATGCAAATGAAAAATTGATATTCTCGAGTCGAGCATGTGAAAAGCTGGTCTTGAAGAGAACAGCGAATGAAAAATTCGCCTGCTCGAGCTGGCTCGATGGCAAGTAAACTTTGAAGAATGAAACGAATGAAAAGTTGGCATTGTGGAGTGAACTGGATGAAAAGTTGACATTCCGAAATTGGCCGTATAAAAAGTTAGCATTGTCGAACCTAGTGGATGAAAAATTGACATTGTTAAGGTTATCCGATGAGAAGTTTACGTTGTAGAACTGAGTATTTGCGAAATTGTTGTGCTCCATCTCAATGCTCATAAATGTGGCATTCGATAGAAAGATACCAGTTAATGATAGTTGATTCAATTGTTTTTCATTTACTACTGCATCACGAAAATCGATATCAATAAGTTTCGTTGTTGAAAGATCCAGTGAAGAATTTTCATGTATTTCAGTAAGTTGCTCAGCTTCATAGAGGAAGCGTATAATCCGAATATTTCGTTGTGGGTCTAGTTGACGAAAGACGTTGAGAGTTTTGACTCGAGCAAGCGTAGCCGTGACTTTATTAGATGTGAGCGATCCACTGTTGTTTGCTAACAGTTGACCCATTTCCTTAATATAAGTATCGAAAAGTTCGTCTTTAAATCTTTCATTACTCAGGTATCAGTCTTATTCACGTTGCTGTTGGGCCGCATTTCTATCTGCGTCACGTTGTTGTTTATCAGCATCTTGTTGTGGAAAAGTGATGACAACAGTGAAGACATCTAATACGAGCGGCAGTAGTAATGAGGAGATAAACTTGAGACCGTCTTTGAGTTTTAAACCATATAATTCATGAGGTACAAGGAGAGATCGATCCGTTTGTGTACTTTGTTCTTGAGAAACCATCCCCTCTTCTTCGTTTGATGTGTAGAAATAAATCATTAATAATGATAATGATTGGAGCTGAATTTCTTTACTGTTGATATCTCAAAGTAAGCAGAAAGTGTTCTTAGGACTATGAAATGCGAGATAGCTTGATTTCCATCCGATGAAAATCATGCTCCGACGCTATTTGATTTGCCCCCTATATCAGCTCATTGTTTGATCAATAAAACGTGAGAAAGTAATGCTCATTTGTTTCCGATATCTATATCACATACATATGTCAGCAAGCATGAGCACTGCTGAAATTGAGAGATTGTCGAGAAAATCTAAGTTAATGAGGATGGAGTGAGAGATAATTCTCATCATAATTGTTTGGATTCCGCTTAATATCTTATCAGATGACTTGAATCTTTTGAAAAATTAGAAAAATGTATTGCAAATCTCTATTTGACCAAGTTTCTAAGAAAATAATCAAACACTTTTGAACTATCATTTGTTTTTTTTAAAGAAAGTGTATTATTGAATAGCATAAACACATACTACCTCAAGAGAAAAAAGATTCTATCCCTTCATTGTATATTGCGTAGCAGAAGTTGTTGTATAGTCGATAGTGATCTGTTTTATAGGACTGTGAACCTTGCACTCTTACTTAAACAACGTGAAGAAGTTTAGCTTTTCATGAGTATACTACATACTAGAGCTCCCTGGGGTCAATTTTATCTAAAATCTTCGCAGGATCTGTTCCGCGAACTTCTCTACTTTTTAATTAGGTGTGACTCATACCAAAACTTCAAGTTAGACATAACCGATTCACTATTACAGCATGTTCTTTTTGAAATATTAAGCATAACTACTGACACACAATCAATTTGTTTCTAAGCATTCATTGAAAATTTTCTACGTCACACTTCTTATCAGAAAATCCACGATCTTGATTACATCAACGAGATCAGTAATAAGGCAAATATGATTGAGTAGATGTCTCAAATAGCAGAATCATCTGTAAAACTTGATTATTTCGTTTAAAAAAAAATCAGGATATGTTTCTCCAAGAATTACTGAAAGCTAACACTCTTCTCCACACATATGGTAAAGAAAAATAAACAAAAATCTTTCCACCTGAACTTTTTGTGACAAGGTCTTCACTTTTAACCGATCTGTTTCGGAAAATTTCAGCACATTTATCAACAACTCTATACTATGGCGAATATAATGAATATCCTACTCAAAAATAGTTCAAAAAGCCTTCCAACAAATGTATCAAAACAAATTGGTTTTGCATGTACAATAGTTAGATCTATTGAGAAACAGATACCATGAAAAAGTCAAAGATTTCATCCAGAGTGCTTCTTTTCTTTCAACCTTTCGTCGATAATTGATATCAACAGAGATCAGTATGCAGTATAATATGAATCAAAACTATTACAAACATAAGAAAAACCTTAGATCTGTATGGTTTGTCTGTTTTCATCTCTTATGCCGTAGGCAGCATTCATTGCCGTCAAAGAAAATCGGATATCATCAGTTTCCTTGTCACAACTATGTTTGAATAAAGTTTGCTAAACATGACCAGTAAAAGATCATATAATTTCTAACTCAAATAATACTATTATTGTGATTTAGCCATGCTTATGAAAATATGATATACAATCATACATGTAATTCTGACAAAGTGAGAGAAAAACAGATCGACTCCCGTTTTTTTTTCTTTTTTATCACGTCTATTTCAACTGAATTTTTGTTTCTGGAAGACTGAACGGCTACGTTGTTTGACATGCATCCACAGTCGATGAATGTTTTCATTATGTTATTGAATATGCTTAATAAAACGATCAAGAGTACTTCTTCAACACTTGAAAATGAAGTTTATTATTCAAAAAATGTTCTACTTCCTATATACATACCTCTGTAAACAATGATTATATCTATATTCAAAAGGAAAAGAATTACTATGAAACTGTTTGACTCTCAGTTTTAATTTTATTGCATAAGAGAAAAAATAAATACGTTCTTTTTTCTTGTCTAAAAAAAAGACAACGCATCAAATTACATAAGTACAGTAGTATCAAATGAACTAAAACTATCATGTATTCGTTGATTTCGAAATAAATCTTGTTTATTTTTAATTCCGATAGCTCCACGTAATAAAGAACTATGTTGTGAATTAGCAGCGATTGATTTTGTTTTCGATTGTATTGACATACTTTCTGGTTCTAAATGTCGTCTTAATTGTTCATAATAAAATGGACGCATACTTTCAATGCTAGTACGTTCATCAGGCTAAAAACAAATGTATGAAAATAAATTACTTTAAAATCAAATGACATATATATTACTGTTTGTATAAGTCGTGTTACTAAAATTCTTGAACCATCAGGCATTTTTTTTGAGTAATTTGATTGTTGTACTAAACGTTCTTTTCGTGAAACTGATTGTTCAACAATTAACATTATTTTTGCCCATTGACGAAGCCATTCTTTTTTTCGTTCATTTACCATAGCATATGTATTACCCATCACTAAATAAAATTCATATATCAATAAAAACCAACATTTTTTAAACATACTAGCAATAAGCATATTAACAAGAAGTACTGCTGCTATGACAATATAAGTGACAAACCATATCTAATATATTAAATGAAAAAACTTCTCAATGCAAAGTCTTCTGTTTATTCTGCTTACTTTTCCAATAATTTGAATGCCAGTAATTGGATGTCGATTTAAATTTTCATAAGCATCTGTAACTTGTTGAAGTGTAACACAAAACATATGGAAAAATGTTTCAATGACAGTTGCAAAATCATTTTCACAATGAATTCGAACAAATAAAACATGAAGTGCTTGTGTAAAACCAAACATAAAAACAAGAAATATTAAACAAAATCGTAATAAATCACCACGAATCATTGTATAGATCATTACAACAAATGGACCTGTTGAACGAAAACCACTTAAAAAGAAAATTCATAAAAAACAGAGAAATATTTCTTTTGTTTTTATCTTACCGACAAAAAAAGAAAAAATAAGGTGCTCGAGTAAGTATTGCAAATACACAAAGAACATCATCAACAATAATTGAACAAGTAAATCGAGCTGGTAACATTGCTAATGTTAATAAACAAGAAAAAAGAAATAATACTCTTGTTGGATCATTAACATATATAAATGAATCTAATTTAAAATTTTGATAAGAAAATTCTTGTATTGTAAACATAATATAGATCAATGCACCAATAACACTTAAACCATCAAAAATATTTAGAAGCTACAAAACAAAAAACAACTATCTTCTGTTTTCTTCATTCTCATTTGTCTTACTAAAGCCATTGGTTCAAATCGTTGTTTTGGATTTTCATCATTATGATTTATTCGTAAGCTGATATTTAGTACAGTTTGATTTTCATCATCAAGATATGGTTTATGCCATAGAAAATTTGCATAATGACATCTACATTCAATTCGATTAGCTATTATTGATTTTACTGTATTTTCATCTTTATCAAGTACTTCTTTTATGATACATGATGGTGGTACACGAAAATAACCACGAATAATTAATCCAAATAGACATATACCAAAATAAAAACTAAACATAGCCATACGCTGAAAAAATCTATAGAAGAATAGATTAATTTTAAAGAAAAACAAAAAAAAATATTTACTTGAATTTAATAAATGTACGCCATTTTTCATTTAATAATTGTACAATTAAACCATCCATCATATCCAAATGACCAGCAGATTCCTATAAAAATAGACCAAAATAGAGATTCATCTTGATTGATGCAAAATCATTTTTTTTTTTTGAATATTTTAAACTTACTCCACGAACAATAATATTAAGTGCACTTGTATCATTTAAAGAACCATCTTTTCCAATTGTATCAATATCATCTAATGGATAACCAGCACATGTTACATTTCCATATTGCCAATAGATTATACGAGTTTTTTGTAGAATATGATCAAATATCTAATTGAATTTTTAATGTTTGTTTGTTTGTCTATCTGTTTTTTTTTTTTATTAAAAGAACTTAATATTTTCTTACTTCTTTACGTGCTTTAACAGCTGCAAGTGTTAAAGGTGTTAAACCTTGTCGATTTTTTATATCTAACGATCCACCTAATTCATAAAGTAAATCAACCATACTCTATTCAACAAGAAAAAAAAAATAATTATTTACATTTCTCCTAAAAATCGATTTTGAGTGGAGTCTTGATAAAAAAAAGAAATAACAACTTACAATTCGATTATAAATAACACACATATGTAAAGCAGTATTTCCATTTGAATCTTGACAATTTGTATCAGCACCTTTAGCAACTAATAATCTTACTGATTCTTCTTGTTGTAAAACAGCCGCAAATGAAAGTGGATATTCGCCAAAATAACAATAACCTTCATAATTTGTTGCAACACTTACATCAGGACATTCTTTTGTTACATTATCCACTCTAACAAATAAAAAAGTAGTATTGAAAAAAAATCCGAAACATTTTCTTTTCGTATCTTACCGACTCGATTTTTGATCTTCTGGGCAAAAAAATTTTCCACAACATCTTTGTGTAAAATCAACACCATTATCAAGTAAGAATTTGACTGTCGCTGGTTCTTCATTTACAATTGCAATATGAAGAACATTTTCACCTGAAAATTTTCAAATAAAATCTTTAACATAACTAATCAATCGAACAACTCACCATAATATTCATCACCCATATATAAATCATCAATTAATCTTGGATAATATCTTAGAAGTCTTTTTGCTAAAGCTGAATGAACAGGACTTGATGAAAGAAAACAAATATGAAGAATATGTTCACCAACACCACCACGTAAATCAAGATCCCAACAAACACGTTTTGTTTCTTCAGCTAAAAAAAAAAAAAAATTTTTTTTCGTTTCAATTTTATACCATTAACAATTAACTATTTATTTGTTCATCATCAAATGTTTTAGCAGTTGGAACAATACTTTTTAATTTACTATATGTATTATTTCGTCTTTTAACAATTTCACTTATTGTAATCTGCAAAACAACAACAAATTTAGAATAAAAATTGATCTTTTTTTTTGTTTTAAAAAAAAAACTTTTACCAATTTTCCTTCACCATTATTATAAAGAAATCTTGGAATATGCTCATGAATAAGTGCATCAATTTGTGTATAATCTTTTGTTCGATTAGCTACACGCATAACATCAATAAATTCACCACCTCCCTAAGGATTTTTTTTTAATTTTTTCTCAAAAACAAAAAAATTATCGAAAATTTAATTTACTTTAAAATCAACAAATCGATAAAGTTCAGGACCTTGACCACCTGAATTTATCTGAGCTTTTACACCCGATGCAACTTCTGATGTTGTATTACCCATTATTGTCTACTAAAGACTGTTAAAGAAAGAAAGAACAAGAATAAACTGATGTCGATCGTGATTGAGCCGGAATATTCAATTGAATGTTTACCGGTGTTGACGGGAAAAAAGAAGAAGCAAAGAGTGAGAAGAAAATGGCTGAAAAATCATTGCATACTTGCCCGTAATTGGAGTAAGTGTTGTATTGTGTTAGAATAAGAGAGAGACGGAGACGTGTGAAAGTTGAACAAAAAAAAGGAAAAGTTTTTACTTGTCACCTAAAGGAGTTAAAAGAGAAAATGCGACGATCGATTAGAATAACGCATTAAAGGTTAATAACAATGTCTTGTTCTTGTTTTCTTTTCAGAAAATAAGTCCACTTTTGAAATATGACAGTAGGGGGGAAAAAAAGATTTTTTTTATCGATTAAATCAATGAAAGAGAAACCAGCTAATATTTGTTTTGCCATTATTTTCTTGTAAATTACTAGTAGTTCACAGTTTTTTAAGGTTTTTTTTTTTTTTTTTATAAAGAGAGATCAAGCGAACCTAAAGACGAGACGTTTGTGATCAATAAATACTCGCCGACATTTATTCGAAATAATATTGACTTTTTTTTTGTATATCACAAAACATAGAATGATCATTTTTAGAACTTGTTCTCTTAATCCTTCCTTGAAATTTCCGTTTAATTGAAGTATTGATTAAAGCAATATAATCACCTTGGGCCAAACAATAGATATAATGAAAAACAATTCTTGCTACTCGATTAATTATTTTCAATTTTGAGCTGCCCATCTAGTTAAACATATTTCTCAAGCATCGTTCGATTTACAATGTTGATCAAAACTCATTTCATATGATCAATGACATCAATTAGATAATATGTACATGAACACAGCAGATTACCATAGGAGGACATAGTAATTGATTCGACTTGGAAATTGAATATCTCAAGAAAGATATATTTCCTCGTGAGCGCTTTATAATTCAATTGAATATTTTTCTTGAAAACAAAATTTTTCTGATTCAAATATGTCAAACATTATTTTATTATTATATCTTCCTAAACTTGACAGATGAATTAAGCGAGACAAAAAAAAAAAAATAGGATCTTTTTTTTTTTTAATTTTTAGAAATTCAAAAATAAAAATACTGACAACAGATATTTTACAATAAAAACTAATATTGGAATGTTGATTATTAAATGTTTGTTTGACTGGAATATTTATACTAAAACAAAAAAAAAATAAAATTGTTTCGAAATAAAAACATAAATAAACAAACCATTTGATCTTGTAATAATTTAATTGTTTGTTTATCTTGTTCTCTTTCTTTACGTAATATAATAATTTCCTTTAAAACAATATTTCTTTTTATAGAAAAAAAAAAACAAAGAATAAATATTAATTTCCTTACTTTAACTAAATCATCATAAGAAGAATTTTCATCGATATTATATCGAAAATTACTTTCACCACCACTAATTGAATAATGTCTTGAACCGATCATAGATTCATGAAACGAACCAATCATTGAATCCTAGAATAAAGAATAAAATTTCTTTTGTTTTTTTTTTCTTAAATTAAAGATAAAAAAAAAAACTTACAGTCATATTAGTACCATCTGAATTTTTCAATAATCGATCAAGTTGATGAAGAATTGTTTTCACAACCATAACATCTTTCATTACTTGGCGATAAGATTCAATATCCATTGTTATTTGTTCAGCATCTTCACGTGGTGGTAATGCAGATGTCGGTGGTTTTAATGACATTGAGCGTGTAGATAATCTTCTACAATATCCAAAAACAAAACCAAATAAACTTATGTCAGGGTTAAACTTGAAAGATATTCAATTACATATGAAATAAATTGAGAACAGAATCTCTTAACGATTCGGAGTACTCGGCAATAGAATCAAAAAAAAAGTAACGAGATATTGTTTGCATATAAAATGAATTGAATTTAATAACTCATCAGGGTCATAACAGGGATCGTTTTTCAAAAGGAAAATTTTGATCTGAAAATTTCCCCGTACATTCGTCAGCAAAAAGAATGCTTTTTTCTCAAGATAATTACTTTTCAAGAAAAGTCGATTTTCATGATATGCAGTATCTTGAGGGTGTTTCTTGTGGACTTCACATCACAAAAGAGAAGCATTTATTCTTTGACTGTTCGATAAATCTCTTGTTCTACTCTCACTGGATCGCACTTAAGAGAAAAAATACCTCAGCACAAAACGGCTCTGAATCACATGAGGTAGCTCCCCCTTAGGAAATGTATTTTTCATCTTATTTAATTTGTAACTTAATACCTTTGAGTATGACAGTGATATTAGAAGAAAAAAAACATTCAATTATCTTACCGATTATGTTCACTATCAACAATATTGTCCATTCGATTACTTAATTGAGTTAATTCATCAAGTGATTCCCTAAGACTAGCATTCATTTTATCAGCTGTTGAACATTTTACTACAGACGATGATCGATTTTCTTTTGATACGGTTTGAAATAGTGGAATATTTGGTTTTATTATTGTAGTTGATGTTATCATGGTTGGTTTTTTATTTGTTTCAATAGATAATGATGCAGATGATAATGAATCTGTTCGATCGCTTAAATAGAAAAATAAAATTTCTTTTTCTATATTTAAAAATATATCTTTATTTTACTTTTTACTAGCAGATTCAAGTGTTAATGTATCATCATAATCACATATTAAATCATCCGATTTTAGACTACAATTATCATCATCAAGAAATGAATCATTATTTAATACATCAGATACATTGGATGATGATGATAATGTACTAGAAACACGTTGTCGATTTGCTTGAGAGGATTGGGCAGATGGTAAACGGTTCGCAGGTACTGTTACACTTGCATAAGCAGAATCGCCGTGTGAAGAATATACTTGTTGAGATGATTCAGTTTTTAAATCATTACTCTATTTAGAAAAAAAAAAAAACAAGAATCATTAAGTATTTTCCTATTGGTGGAAAAAAAATAGTTTTGTTTTTTACTTGATTATCGTTTGGAATGTTTGTTATTTGTTCATCAGTTGATGATTGTTCATTTTTTTCTTCTCTAATTACTGATGGAGACTTAAGTGTAGTTGGTATTGAAGTACGTCGAGTAAAAAAATTCATACGTTTTTGATTTTTATATCGATCACGAATAACATCAACATTTGTTTTTGTAGGCAGAACAGAAGAAGTAGATATAGATGGTGATGTTGTTGAAACTTGTGAAGGTATATTTGAACGTGATCGATTAGTTGTTGTTAATTTTGATGTTGATGAATCTTTATTATGATTATTATGAGAAGAATGAACTGTTTTAGATTTTAATATATTAGTAGTAGTCGAAGAAGAAGCAACAGATCGATTTGATGTTGGTTTTGGTATTTTTTGAGTTTTAGTTACACGTTGAGAAACAGTTGTTGATGAAGAATTAGCACTAACTGTTGATGATGATGGGCTAATTGAACGACTACGAGCTATAAGTGATGACGCTTGTATTTGTTGTAAACCGGGTGCTATTGGTCGGGGTATAAAACCAAAACGAGGTTGTGTGCTATGTTGTATAGATGATGTCAGTGGTGCACGATTTGCCATCGATATTGGTTGAGAGAAACCTGTAAATTTAACAGAATAACAATTCTAAGAACAATTGTTGAACAATGAATGTCAGAGTAAAATTCATCAAGAAAAAAAAAAAAAAAAAAAGAAAATGTCGATTGATAAACACTAACCTTTATATGCATTCTTGTTCTTTCTTTTAATGTCATCGTTCTTCGATAAGGAAGCATAGCAGTAAAAAAAAAATGGAAGAAGGGGACAACAGAAAAAAAAACAGCATGGAAGACAAAAGAAAAGCAAAAAAAACCGTTCGTGACTGTCGATGACAAGATGCAGAATTAACTTTTTTTTCTTTTTTATGAGTCATACACTAGCTTCAACAGAAATTGAAGCAATGAATAACGGCTAGAATAAAGCATTACCTGTCTGATTAGGAATATTAAATGTAGTAGTCACATTTTTAAATCGTACAGTACTTATTGATGATGATTGTGATTGATGAATAGATAATCGAGCTTTGGCTACTGGAATACGTGTTGGAACATGTGATGTAATAGATGACGATGAAATCCAACTATTTCTATTAGAATTATTATTCTTATTCATATTAGGTGAATATAAATGTATTAAACTGTTTGTATTAATTGAATGACAGATAGATTCTTGTAAAGAAGATGATTGAACATCAAAATTAGATAATAAAGAATTAGGACGTTGAGATTGCTGATTTGGAAATAGAGGCAATGGTAATGACGAATTTTTTTTATTGTCAAATGTAGTTGAGTTCTTTAATGCTATTCGTTTATGCAGTTGTTGATGATCTTTTTGTCGATGTTTTGTAGTTGATGTGTAAGAACCCATCATCAACCTATTTTATAGAACAAGAAGAAGAAGAGAGAGAGAGAAAAAAAAACGAAAAAAAGAAAATTTGACTAACAGTTGTTACATTAATTTGCATAGAATCTTTGTTTTTCTTTTTTTCTCAATTCAAACTTTTACTTTTCATATAATACATTTATTTTCAGATAATAGATAATTTGAAAATTTTCATATGCTCAAAAATATTTTAATCAATGTTTTTCAATTCGAATTTTGATTTATTTAATTTTTCAGCCTTGATACATACTCAAATCGTTTGAATGTTTAGTAAGAAAAAATTACAATATGCATATATACGCATGTACACACGCATATATATATATATATATGAAGTGAGAGAATATTGCTTAAGAACAGAAAGCGAAAAGTAGTTATTTGAATTCCCTCATCGCTTAGTCTCATATAATTGAAAATCGTTTATGTCAACAATAAGAATTGCTTTTATGATGCATCGCATTTCAAGTGAGATACAGCAAATGCTGTACATTATAGATATGTAATTCACAATATTCGTTTAAAAAAAAAACAAGAATAACTTGAAAATATAAAGAAGAAAAAACAATAGCTGTAAGCGATTAAATACCTTGAATTTTGCAATATCGTACATGTCCTTGTTGTTTATCTTTATCAAGAAAGTATCTAACGAAGACAAATATAAGATTTTGTCATACATAAATAATATAGAGACGCATTGGGCATGCATCATCATATCATTGAAGAAAAAAAAAAAAAAAACAGAAAAGAAAAGTGTAATGCATAGAAGAGGTATAGTTGATTCGTTGGGAGAGACAAACAAAACGAAACGATGGTGTGTCCTTAATATTTTCTCTTTTTTTTCTAAACGCTATAGAAGAAAGTTAAAAAAAAGTGACAAAACGAATAAGATACTAATAACGATATTATCACTGTCATGCGATAAACGAAAAAAAAAAAACAGAAAACAAAAAAACATGATGATTTAATTAAACTCAATAAAAATAGTTATTCTAATTTGACATTATCATTAATTAATGATTGATATCTTACGCGAATTGTTTAATTATAATGACCTCAAGAAAAAAATATATTCGTATATTGCTTTCTATACGATGATAGACAGATAGTAGTCAATCAAAAAGAATATGCTTTCGTTTAGATGCATTGCACCAACTGATTTTTATGGATCTAAATATAAGCAACCTTGTATTTCTATTCAAACGAACCATGAAATGAGTTTTTAAATGTATGTATTGACAAAAAGAAAAAAGTCAAGTAAGACTCAATTAGATCAAAATAAAGCAATAAACTTACCGATTTAGTTCTGTCAATATAAATATGTTCAACTAAGAATTCATTACGTTATTCAAAATCTATCGGTTATACATTTGATAAAAACAAAATGAAAGATTGAACGTTGTCAATATTAAATGAAACGATACCAAGATCAATACACGACTTTTGTCAGATGATACGAATGTGTCGAGATGTCTGTCTTGTTTGCATTGTGTTTACATATGAAAATCAATCCGTAATGCAATATTCAATTTGAATAGAATACTACGAGTAAAGCAAAATGTTAATGCATGAAACCAGAAAAAGAAAGTGATGGGATATTGATTGTAGTAAGAATGTAGCCATTGTCGAAGTGATATTGTAGGGCAAGCATCAATACAATGAATGAGTGTTTGAGTGAGTATAAGAATATGTATATATATATACAAAGAAACCGAACCAACAAAGTGTAAGATATAGTGACGAAAAGGAGAAGAAAAGAAATGATGAAGTGTTTTGATGATATGTATGTGAAAGTAATTAAAGACGAAAATGGCAAAAAGTGAGTGTGAAGTGATGGACAAAGGTCATGTATAAAGACACGCACATATAAAATGAGTCAATCAAGAGTTTATCTGATGTCTATATGAATGAAGTCTATGAAAGCTTTTATTTGGTGATAATCAAAGAAAACAAGCGAAATACAAAGGGGTCATTATCTATGAGCGTAAGAGAAAATGGAATGATTAAGAATAATAAAACTTAATCTTAATTACATAGTTCTCGGTAGGTATTTAGATTGATTATTAAGATGTAAATTAATACTCATTATTTATCTTGATTGATTATATATTTATTATTGCAAAAGTAAATTCAAATAAAAAAAAAAAGAAAAACATTAGCAAAGATTTTATTTAATAACTTTTTGTATAAAACTTATTAAAATATTTTGTTCGTAACATTTAAACGGTCGATAAAATGAATTGTTCGAATAGTTTATATATATGATTATAATATGGATGAATATAGTAATTATATTGAAAGATAGATAAAGATTCAAAATATCATTTTTTCTTGATAATTACACGATCATCATTAAATCAAAATAAGGTTTTAGTCGTAAATGAATTCAACATTTTCTAATCGTCTTTTTTGAGTATCATTCGTAATGTGTAGTATCAATGTGATTCAAGAAGCATTTGATTTGATAAAGAGAGTTCGATGGGTTTGGCATTGAAGATTATCAAGTTTTACTCATTGTCTAAATCGAGTGAAATCATTATGATCTTGCATAAAATATCTTTTTCATCATCTGCATTGGTTTTGCTTTCTCCATAGATAATATTAGAGAATTGAGATCTAATGTAAAGTTCATCAAAAAGAAAAGATTAATTGATCTAGATTGTCTATTTTTCATGATAAATTTTTTCTGGTTTATTTTTTTTAGATAATTTCTTTTGATTAAATAATTGAAATTAAACATTTTGAGAACTGAAATTTTCGATTGATAACAGAACTGAGTAATTTATAAAGTTTAATGTTAAACTTGAAATAAATCTGCAAGCATTATGAGTTTTTATTTCTTATCTATTAAGGCACCCCCCCCCCCTCCAAAATCGATTTTCGTTACAGTGCATCGGACTTGCCTGAAACTTTCCACAAATATTGGGCATATCAGAGTAAAGTTACGAAACTTTTTTTACTTTTCTAAACCTCAGCGTTCAGGAGTTTTCCAGAGATCAAGACCATAAATGGGCCCTCTGGCAGTACAAACTTTTTTTCACTATACTTCAACGGACTGAATCGGGGATTGTTTTATTTGAAGAAGAACTGTTTACCGCTTGGACTAAGGGAAAGAGATTTTTAAAATTTTCCTTTGTTCAATTTAGGGACGTCCAAAACCCCAAAATTCTGAAAATCTTACCCCAACGCTTTTAAAAAACCCTGGATTTCTCTCAGATTGACGATTAAATAAAAAATCCCTTCCCATCATCCGAAGCAGTACACATGTATGTATCGACTAAAAAAAACCGCAGCTCGCTAGGATGAAGAATATTGAAAAAAAATTTGTTCTGCTGTCGATATTTAGCATAAAAATTCGTTTTGAGAAAATTGATAAACAAAGTGAAAATTATTTTTAAGCCATTTTTGGGAAACAAAGAATTCTAAAGGATTTCTAGAAATCTGACATTGCCATTACATCAAACATGGAGACAAACATGTATAATCAAAATTTTAGAATTTTCGGTCATCAGGTAAAGAAGAGAGAAGATTTTCGATCGCTGAGACAAACATCAAAATAGGTGTCCCCATTCGGCAAAAACTTTTGTAACTCATTCTAGGTATCAAATTTTATTCTGAAAATTTGGATACTATGGTAACTTGGCACGCTGAATACGATAGTGATTTAGGTTTTCTATAAAAATTCTAAAAATCGGGAACGGTCTCCTGAAAGCCTAAAAAAGTACTGGCTAGCTACAAAAAATGATTGAGAACGGCCAAAAACCACTCATATCCTAAAACCAAAGACATGCACTGAAAGAGGAGAGTTCAGTGCATCATCCTTCAACAAAAACTCAATTTTGAAATTTTTTCAAAAAATCTAATTTTTGGAGGGGGGAGATGCCTTAAACAAATGAAATTACTTTTATCGATTAATCCATAATTTATTTTATAAGATATTAAAAAAGACGATATACAGTCGGTGACAAGAATCCAACAGTTAGACTTTTATTACTGAATATAGACTAATAAAAAAATTTCAAATAAATCCAATGATCTATTTAATCTTCATTGACGATGCAATCACAAGATATCCTTTTTCATTCTTTCAAAAGTATCTAACAACTTATTGTTGTAAAGTTACTTTTTTTCTACCGTAGCTTTTCTTTGAGTAGGATTAAAAAATAAAAGAAGGCTTTTTTGACCCATAAAGAAAAATTTTCAACGAAAAAAACTGATATAAGACAATTTTCTTGTATAATGTTTTGCTAATTTTATTCTTCAATATATTCATTAGCAAAAGCACTACAAACTGCATCGGACTCTCTATTTGAAAAGATATTTCATACTGGAAAATTATTTTAGTCGTCTTCCATGTATACACCAATCACAGATAGATGTTCTAGTATAATCTTATTCAGGCATCAAAGAAAGTAAAAATTGTTTTACTTATATACCTTTGTTACGCTATGAATAACACAAGTAAAAAGCTTACTGTAGCCCTAGCAGTAGCCTAAGTGCATATTTCACTAAATATATATCAAATGTTTTACGTGGTACGTCTTTGTAGATAGAGGATGAAATTTAGAACAACACTCAATGTTAAATTTAATTTGATACATTTTCGTTTGGTGAAATACATATTCACTCTTTTGCTAAGACTGCAATAAGCTTTTTACAACACTATCACATTTTCGTCATGACTTTATTAACAACATTGATATCTACTGATAACATCTAATATGAGTTGTTCTTTACAATAAAATAGGTCCATTATAAATTTCTCAATGTCGTTGAGAATAATAATAGTTGGCCGAAATTTATAGTTGGTAAAGTGAGAAGAATAAATGTATACAGTGGATAACCGGACCACACTGAGTTCAGAAGGATAAAAATAATCACTTGCATAAATAGTAGTTATCGAACGTTGTTGCTGAGTTAATTCGCCTGCAATTCTTTCTGATGGATGAACTCGTCTTGTCAGTTTCGCACGAATATTGAATAACGTGAGCAAACCGAACAGAATCATGATGAACTAAAAGTAGGAAAAAAAGAAGCTATGAAAGGAAGATTTTTTTTTAATTTTGACAAGATTCTTACAACTGGTAGGATCGATGCAATGATGCTGTTGACCGAATAGAAAAGTCTGTATGTTGAATAAAGGACTGGTGCGTATCCTCCTCTACCGATATCGTAACCAATGAAATCATGAATAGAGAATATCGACCAAAATGCAACCCTACAAATGATAATTATCCACGCATTTCGTAACGAACTCTGTTTGCGAAGTAACCATCGATCAATCGATGAAAATATGACATATGAAATGACGAGATAAGATTATAACTTCACTCGAAAGCATACGCACGTAATTTACAACAGAATTGATAGTTACCAACAGGATCTCTACCAATTGCAGCAGACATAAACATCGATAAATAAACTACATATAATAATAAAAGATTATTTAATAATAAGCATATAAAGTACCATCAACAAACATTGACGCGAAGCGAACGACGAGAGAAAACAACAATATTGGCGATATTACTAACATGACCTAATATAAATATAAATGGCAGTTCGTAAAGATTGAGTTTCTGAAGAACAAGATCAAGTGTAACTAATGCAGGTGATGTCATTAGCTGTTCCAAAAAAAAATTATAACTTGGAGTTTATTTTTTTACACTATGTGACAACTTGATGTGTCTTGATCGAGATGTTGTTTTTTCGCCTATAAATTAAACAAAACTAGAAAGTAAGTTTCTCAAGAAACTTCAAAAATCTCTAATAATTATTCGCAACTATGAAGCGAACAATATTAATTAGAAGATGAGTGAGTTCAGAAATGTTCGGCAGAATACACGAAATGTTTTTTTGAAGATCCTTGGCATAAGATATATAAAATATGCTGACATTCTCAAGATGATAATTTCTCCGTTAAAATTAGTTTTTCTCGCTCATATCTTATTATTATTTTTTTTTGAGGAGTTGAAAATGAAATCTCAATTGCTAAAAAAGTATCATCTAGTAATCATATGAATTGGCTCAATGAATCGTTGGTTGGGAATTTGCAGCAAAAAAAAAATGAAGATATTAATAAACGATAGATGCAGGATAAGTTTTGTAGAATGAATATCTCAAATTATCAAACATTTCGAATAAATCTGAACAAATAATTACACAAAAGTAAGTAGAATTCATTCTGAGAGGAAGTTCAGTACTTTGACGGTTCGTGTATGTTGTCAATTGATAATGAAAGAAGGAAATGAATCAGTATGACTTTTAAGAATATGCATTTGTTAGTTTTGAAAAGAAGTCTTCTGTAATAATGAATGTGGATCAGTTGAGCGACCAATGTGTGAATTAAGCGTAGCTGAAGAGAAATTCTACACCCACATTCTGTTTATATAGCAGAATTTGAGAACGCCTTTTCTCCATCGTTAACTGTGATCGATATTTTATAGAATAACCATAAGCACCTTATGGACTATGGCAGGTCTACTCGTGAGACTATTCTCATGGAGGATTAGTAGTATGAAGCGCGACTGAATCTAGGATACTTGATCTTCGTTCTTTCTTTACATAGTCTGGAATATATTGTGATTAACATCTTTCATTATCAAATGCATTAAGACAGATGGTAATTCATAA
>CAJNSZ010001451.1:0-26794 GCA_905329745.1 Rotaria sp. Silwood2 | reverse complement strand
GTGTGTTGTTTGAAACATGATCACACTTTTTTCAGACATCAATTATGACTCTGGCAGATACAAATCCGATTAGGTCTAGGAGTGAGTTAATATCTTTACTATTGTTTATTATAAAGGATACATATAATTGAATTCTATATCTTGAAAAATTTAAGATACATGATTCTTTTTGTCTACCAATATTACTGTTCCGTGTGCTCATGGGTCCCCAAACTGATGTTCAGAAAGACTTTTGTCATCAAATAAATATATTCGTATTGAGATATAAAATGAATACTGTTTTTTCTCTCAATATATTGCAAACGCCGATCACAAAAGTGAAGATTCAATTAAAACTAATATCGTAGTCCGTAGTAGCATAAAAAATGGAGTACATTTATGAGGCTATCAAAAGAATATACCTGTTATTCTCCTCAGGATGATTGAGTCAAAATGAAATTAACGAAAACACTGTTTTCATTATTTAAATATTCTCCATTTTTAACCCAATCATCCTTAAGGGAACAACAGGTAAAAGTTAAAACAGTAATATCGCTTAACAAAACAATTCCTTTTTCCTTGAGTTTATCTTTACTTTATAAAGTTACACTACAGTACTATTCTTATTCATTTTGATATGTTTATTTTACTAGTCTCATCAAATTCTTACTGTTCGAATTTGTATGTCAATGGCGTTCTATTGATTGAACTGACTTAAAACGCTTTTTTTATAACTCTTTTTATTCTAGCTTATAAGAATAAAAAAAAAATGACACATGGTAGGTAATATTCAAAGCATTGAATAGATATTAGTTTATCAAAAATATATATTTCTCTTTTATTCGATTGCCGTTAACGGCAATTGAATAAAAGAGAAAATATATCTTCGATAAGCTACAAAAATATGATTGAAAAATTACATTATACAATCTTGTCTTGATTTTGATGTAGTAGTTAAAATTCATTTACAATCATGCATTTAGATTATGCGTTTATAAGAATAAGAACTTTATCAGTTTTGCAGAAAAATTAACACATCAAAATGAACAATTTGTTTTCTGTCAAACTCGTGAATGTGTGTGTAAATGAATAGAATATCAATGATTATATCAGCATTGTGTCATTTTCGATATTGTTATTTGAGTTTTAGATAGGTGAAAGTGGAGGTGCGCTATCGATGAATAAATAGGAGAGTCGATTGTTACAACAAAGCTTTACCGTTCATTTTCATTTACTTCATTTTTAATCTGATGAATCAGATCTGTAGACATCACTTAGTTAAAGAATAGTGATGTAATTCGGAGTTTGAAAAAGTGCTAGTAGTTGAAATATTAATTGCCAACAATAGCTTCGTTTCTGTTATCACGATTGTAATATTGAAGAGTCAGTAGGTATCATATATTGGGAAAAAATTGTAAGATGTCAATTAAGGAAGTGCTTGATACTATTTCTTATTTATTTATTAAAATTCCACTTTTTATTTTTCCACAAGTCGACATTCTTGCCTCTAATCTTTCTAGATTCATTTTTTTGCTAATACATTCATACGAATTTTTTTCCATCGAAATCTTACCATTCTTGATAATCTAGCATCTTGTATTTGTTTGTATTTTATTGATGACGTTTTCACTGGAATTACAAATATCAAACAAAGAGAAAAATAGCAATCGAACAAAAAATAGTTAAAATCTCATAAAAACAAAAAACTAGAAGCAGAGTTTCGTAGTCATTTCGATATTAATTAGATAGAACTTGATCAACTGAGTACGAATATCTTTGCTATTATTTTCTAAATCTTCTCGATATAAAACTAATCGAGGTTCTGCGGTAGTTTCGATTGATTTATTTTTCGTTATAAAAAATCAATTTAATGCTGATTGTAAAAACTAATATACCCAGATTTGACATAAAGGACAACAGATGAAAATGAATTTCGTTTACTAAGAAGTTTCAAAAAAAATGATAATAAGCCAGCTGTTACTCATCTTTTTGAACTCTATTTTAACATGTTTAGAGAACGAGAAAAAGAATTGCTCAAATTTTAAATTTTTTTGCGGTTTGAATATGAACTTTGTTACTATGATCTGCTAATAATAAGACGTTCAAATTAGAAACAAGAAAATAAGCATATACAAGCGATTTATATTGTTGTGTAAGATACAAAAAAACGACTGTCTGAAGAAAAAAAAACAAGAATATTCCCTAGTGCCGTTGAAAATTATTCTTTTCATTTAGTATTCTTTCAACTAATCGTTTCTCTCATCTTATTTGTATTGTTTATTAAATTTGTAATATAAGATTATCATAGATAGAGATAGATTAAGTTCTTGCTAATTTTATTGTTTAAAACATTCCGACTTTTGGCTTTATATGATGAAGAGATATTGTAATGAGGTTATAATTCAAAATAGAATTACAAAAACTGATCTATCGATCAAATAATTATAAAAACAAATTTCGGATCATGTCATATTTTCTAATGTCTAGAAAGGAGGATTCTCTGAATGAGTTTTAAAAATAAGTTAAAAGTTCTCATCATATAACAATTTTTAGAAGATCTCAGAATAAGAATGAAGAATTTATATCAGAAGATATTGCATTTACTGTTCACGCGGATGATACAATATCAGCGACACTGACACAAATTTTATCTCAAAAGAACGATTATATAATGAATTGAAAAAGCTTGTTGACTCGGTTTCACTTACTCAACATCTATCACAAGGTTCTTATTCATGTCGTTCACATTGGGAACAATTTAACGAGCAAATTAAAACAGCTTTACAATATATATGTACGGAAAAGAAGCAGAAAAAGAACTATCTTACGGATAAAGACGAAAACTATTACATTGTGTTAAAGACATGGTTTGCCTAAGCTTTTCTATTCTCATTAACATATATAAAGATCTCGCAGCATGTTCTATTCAAATCAAGGACATGCATTCATTAATTCTTGTTTAACGTTTTAATCCATTAATAGAGATTAAAAAGGATTTCGTGAGCTTCTCATACATGACTTACCCAGGATTTTATCAGTTCAAATCAATACATTTAATTGATTGATATGAAAAGTAAAAGATGTGTCATGGAAGTACTGAAATAATCTTGGTAATTTAGATGGTTATCATAGTGACTAACTGTTTAAATGAGTTACAATTAGTACTAGAAACAATATCCTATAATAAATGTTTGTTTAGATCGTGACTAAATGGCTTATTAGTAGTGTTCCTGCTAGGTAGTCACTAATTTATTGTGGGTGTGGGTTTGTATGATGAGCAAAAGAACATGAACACCTGCATCACCCTGTTCATTTACATATTTTGTGAAACAACATTACGAACACGATCAAGTATAGACTTCATTTTTTTTTGTTTTTTATTCCAGCTAATACAACAATATTTAACCCTCGAACAGTGTCCTTATTTTGTCACACAAAGGATGTATGTGGATCCGGTTGGACTCACATAATAATTAGTAAGAAAAACTTGAATTCTTTGCCTGTTTTATTCTAACCATGAGTGATTGAAGATCTCTATCATGATTTTCTTCAAGGATTGATATGCTAGCATGAGTTCAAATGTATGAAACGTTCGCATTTCAAGGGATATTTTTTAAGAAGAGATTGTGATAGCATTATGAAGTTAAAATAGCATTAAAAAACTATAGATATGACTACAGCATAAGCTAATAAATGTCTTCACCTGTATGGATATGTATAACCAAACGAAACATATTAAAAGCTAGAGAATTTCTTTTCTTGTTTATTTCTCTGTTTTATAATGAATAAAACACAATAAAATCAATTAAACGGTTGAACTACTCTAGTTCCTCTTATGTGAATTTCTTTTCTGGTCAATTCTTATCTGAAAAATGAAGAATGTGTTGTACTTATTATGTTTAGAGAATTGTATAGTTATCAAGTTTAGTTTATTTTCAAGGAGGAGAAATGGAGGATAGTCGTCATTGTCAGAAGCGACGGCAGACATAGTTCCATCAAGCTCTAACACAATCTATTAAATAAAGGTACAAAAATATACGAATCACAATTGGTAATCACAAACTAAAGAATCTTCTGATAAATAACTATTCAAGACGACGGACGGCAGATCTTATAAGATTAAAATTCATTCTTATAACACGAAAAGTGTCAGGGGGTCCATGCGGACCCACCCTTCAGTTTTTTCCTCTAAGACCTATTCATGAAACTTGATGTAGCTTCTATGCACCATTAGAAGACTAACGATTAGAATAAAGGTCGAATGGAAAAGGATAAGTATTAACGTAGGAAAAATCGAAAAACATCGTTGTGGGTCCGGTTGGATCCACAGATGACGCTCTAGGGTTAAAGTCTTTTGTTTATGTCTCATCAATCAATCTCACTCACCGACAAAATTATGGTTACGTTATTATCAATCAAGCAACTATAAGTGTTTTCTGTGCACATTGTTATGGTCGATTGTCGTATGTGCTAAATTGTTCTTTGTCTACACTCGACTTTAAGGTGTACAAATAAAAATTTAGATATTATATTATTGTGAACAAGATTTTAATAAAATAATAACTCTTAGTTGTTTTATTCAACTGTCTAAAATTTTCATACTAAATTCATAATACATGTGAGTTATTGATAATTAGCAGTTCACTTGATTAAAAAGTGCAAAGAAATAGAAATGTTTCAATTCGATTAGTATATGGCACAGAAAACATCAACTCTCACCACGACATGCACCAACGATACTATACAGTTTAACATCATGTTATTCGAAAATTTCTTGTCAAGAAATGGTTTCTCGATCATTTTTAGTAATTCAAAATATTTTGATCTCAAATTCAATATTAAACAGTATTAAAGATGTGAACTTCAATATTTGTTTGCTACCTATGTATCATACATATGTTTTTTTGTAATTGCACAACAATAATGCTAAGAATGAAATTACATATAGTTATAGTTTTCTTTTTTCGAATGACAATGATTTACTGTATGTGTGAACGAAAAGAAAAAAAATTCATATCGTGTCAGTCAGGAATCGAACCTGAGTCTGCTGTTCGACAAACAGCTATGATACCATTACACCACAGACACTTGCTATGAATTATAATGAGAAATTTAATCAACCTCGCTTCGAAAATATTTCATCAAATATGATAAATTCTAACATGATGAATAAGAATACATCATCCGACTACATTCTTGTATGCTTCTTCTCTTAAGGTACAATTCTAATATTATCAAGTTTAATAAATTTATCAAAATCTCTTCTTACAATTAAGATAGGCAAGAGATGATATCCTTTATTGTAAAATTTCATACCGTTGTGTTCACTTTCGGGTAAACAAATTTCAATCTTTCAATTTCTTTTCATAAACTGAAAATTACATGTGTAACCGTTCATAGCATAATAAATAAGTGAAAAATATTTCTTTTCTTTTATTCTCGTTCGGGTGTAGATTTCGTTCATATAAACACACACACTCTCCAAAAACTAGACTTCTTTCATCAATAATAGATAAATATTGAGACTAATTTATCACGAAAAAGGAGATTTAACGGTGTTAGAATGTTTTAATGGTAGTGAAAATGTATTCGATGATTAGAAGTAATTGTACTCACAAAAGCTATCATTTCAATGAAAATTATCTTAACGTTTTTTTTATAAAATTCAATAAAAGACGCTAAATAAATGAATATGATTCCATTGAATTGATAAGTCTCCTATAAAACACTGACGGAGTTGAAAGACGTATTTTTATTATGAAAAAGAACTCAAAATTGATAAAATATCAAAATATTGATGTATTTCAATGTGTTTTCCTATTAGATAGAACGCTCTTTTTTCTTCTATTTAATCCTATATTTCGATCAATTACTTTTAATTTACTCATGGAAGTCGAAACTTTTCAATTCCCTTTTATTATGTCGAAAAACCTACACCAATATGATAGAGAAAAAAGAAATCTTTAGTAGAACTTTTAAAAATCATCTATGACAAAAACAATAAAAGAGGCAGATCAAACAACTAGACTCAGTCATTTATAGATAATCACATCAATGTGAAAGATTTGTAACTCTCTCAACATTCGATGATTTACTTCGAAGATATCAATATCGAATTCTATCAAAATTTGATGCTTTTTTTTAAGCAAAAAAGATAATTGATCAATGACAATAGTTCTTTGAAAAGGGTAACAACAATCATATTCGATATCAAAAGAAAAAGATAACAGTTGACAAAATTAACTTTATCATTCATTGAATTCATCTTAATATAAGAGAAAACTTATAAAAATCTCGACTTTTCAGACAAATTTAAACAGTTTGTTCAAGATTTTTTATCGATAATTTTACTAGCGATCAAAAAATTTGTTCATAAATATTACATTGTGTTGAAATGTTTCGTTGGGTAGCGAATATTTTTAAAAAAATACTAATGACATTATTTTCTTTTGAATAACTTTTGGAAAATTTATATTCAATATAGTTTTTAGCGATGAATATAAGTCGGAAAATTAAAAAGAAGAAAGACTTTTCCTAGAGAAAAGGGTGAAGAACATAACGATAACTTATGTTATTCTCTGAGAATTAAAGTTCATCTATAAATTCAATCATTTGACTTGTTCAAAATCACTTCTGACTGAATTTAGAATAACTAGAATCAATTAAAAAACAGAAAAACAAAATTTCGAAAACTACATTTGTTTTACATCGTCTCCATTCCAATCATAATTAATAGACAACAACGTCTGTAAATTAGTAGATGAACCATTAATCCACACCTTATTGTACATACTTTTGTTGAAATTAAATTATACAAGAAAAGATTTCTTTATTTTGTTTGGTTACATCTACACGTGAAAAAATGATTAGTTAAGATATAATCAGTTTTGTGAAATTTTAATGTTACATGCGATTATCATTCAATGTGCAATCAGTTTACATTTATAAAAATCTATCGAATCCAGAAAGAAATTTAAAATTAAATCTATTGGAAGTATTCTATCTTGTAAGATCTTACCGTCTGCTTCCTTAATCTGAGTGTGCGTACAAGTCTTTAAATATCTTTAGAATGTAACAAGAACACGTTGTGACCATTTACTTACAGAATATTCGATAATAATGTTCGGATTTTCGTTATTTATGATCTTTTTTTCCAAAATCCTGTTTCTTGATGATTGTATTATTGTGTTTTGACAGATCAAATTTTATGATTTTCATAAACAAATTCTTATACATTAAAAATCTAAAATAATTTTACAGAACAATACCATGCCTGTCAGGCACCGAACTGAACTTGAACCTATAGAAGTTCTTTTTTATTCGTTTTCTAATAGTTATCCTTAAATACTGTTTGTATTTAGAAAATGAACAAATTTTTTGTTGTATTGATAACAAAATAATAAAAAGTACCAATAATAAATCAAGAAAAAGGATTTGTTATGTGAATAAAGAGAAATAATTGTAGTGCGAGACTTTTTGCATTTAACATTTTCAATGATGTTTCAGAAAAGTAGTGCAGCAGAATGAAATATGATCTATGGTTTTATGAATAGTGTACCAAACTAAAATGATGCAAGGACTGATTGTGAATACAAGTTTTAATCCAATTTTATGTAACTTTCTCTTCGATTTCAGCGGCATGATTTTCCTAGTAAAAAGAAAAAGAATGGCAATAGAAAAGGGCATTGAATGATATCATCAACAAAAATTTAGACTGTTCGAAAACATCTTAAAATTTTTCTTGAAATTTCAATGACTGAAATCATAAGCAAACAGATATTTTGAAATACAAATGAACACATCAAAGAGAAATTGGAGCACAATGGCACAAAAATAAATGAGACTAATGGTTTTCATAAAAATTGATTATCTTTTACTAACAATAATAACATTCACCAGAGATATTTTACTTAACCTACTTTGTATTTGAATATGCAACTAAAACTTAATGACAATCTACATCACTAATCGACGATCTTGCCTCACTTCTTGCCAGATTCTTATTTTTCTTAGTTATCAGACAAGATTCCTTGAGGGTGTGTGGGTGTGGGTGAGAGAAAAGAAGTTCCACACCCACACTCACACACACCATTGAGCACATCAGCTGGATAGTTTGCACCTTTATCTGTTATATCATTTTCGCCAAGACCAAATCTACTTAGATTATTATTATTCAGCGAGAGTGGCTGTGCTAGAGCATGTACACCCATGTCAGACACATAATTGCCCCAAAGATTCAACATATCCAATAGATAGTTATCTGACAATGTTTTGCGTATAATTGTGACACCATGTGATTCTATCGTATTATGATGTAACATGAGCTCTTTGCATTGTTTGTCAACCATCGTCCCTTTCACAATATTTATCATGTTTTCATCCTCTAAATTCTGTCCATCCAAGGCTACCTTCGAAGATGATTCAACGATATAATTCCGCATCTGCCTTTGCCTCATTCCCTAATTTACACGCTTGGTGATCAGACATCTTTTTCGTATGCGTTTAGCTTCATTTCGTTGCTTGTAATACCCATCTAAAAAAAAGCGGATGGGTTATTTTTGAATAGGAACTTGGTAAAAATGCATCAAACTATATAAAACAATTACTTTTAACTTAGACTTTTTGACCCTTTTACAAAAGATGAACGAAGAAATGCCTAAAAACAGGTGTGATTTTTTGCAAGACAAAATGAAAAAAAACGTAACAAACTGAGCATTTTTTCAGAAATTATTGGTAAAGTGGATTAGAATTGTCTAATATAATACATAGAACTCCAAAAACAATGAAGATTTAAACCTAACCTTGTGTATAGTTTTGCGGGTTATCAGCTATCGATTTCATTCGTCAAACTTTTATGTTTGTTCTATCTTCATAGAGCAACAGTCTACTCTGTCAAGATGAACAAATTTCATTATTTACTTAAGAGATTAATCTAAACAATTACATATGAATTGATGCGCTGGATCAGTCTTTTACCAAGGTTCTATCAATAGTTATTAAAAAAATACTCATCCACTGTTTTCCTTCTCAATGAACATTAGTTAGATAATTGACATTTTCTTTTAAGGGTGTAGGTGCCAGTATACGTTGGAAAATAATGTTAGTAATCCCGTGTACACTTGCGTTCATACTCACACCTCACACTCACACCCACATCCTTAATCTAGCTTAGAATCATCAGATGCCAATCAGTATACTTCATAACGCATTATGCGAATTTCAAGTCAAATCGTTACCAAAGAATCATTGACCGAAACTCATTGTCTATATTCGAATAAATGAATGAATTATAAATAGTTTGTCATGATTGCTAATCAAATATGCGCGAAACAATTTCAAGGAGTGATGAAGACGATTATTCTTTCTATGGTATTGCCAACTACAGTATGTATCAAACAAAGTCAATATATAATGGTAAACAGCCTAGCAGAACATAAAATACACTCTTTTCCATACAGGCCAAGTCATTCGCTCAGCTCTTTCTTCGGCAATAACCTCTTGTGTGTCAAGTAAACGTCTTCCGCTGACGAGATCTATAGTACTAGGTCGCATAAATGGTGGTCTCTTCCATATTTTCCATACGACATAGAAGATAATAACAAAAGGGACAGCAAAGTAAGCTTGAAAGAATGCCTGGGCACTTGGATGAGCACCTTGAGGAAACATAGCTATATAGAATTGAGCGATGGGGCATAAGATGTTGAGAAGAAGACCTAAAAGACTTCCCCAGATACCAAGAGGTGCTAAAAAGGCTAGCTCGTCCAAAGTATGACCTTGCGCCTTCCACGCCCATCGGAACATAATGTGGCATGCACATATGGAACCCCACGTGAAAAATGAAGACAAACCAGAGAGAGCGACTAGCCAATTAAATACCGCAGGACCTACTTTCGCACAATTGATATAAGCGATCAATCCTAAAAGCATAGAGAGAGCGACAGAGGAGAGCGGACGACCTTTACGATCGACATAAGCGAATATTTTCGGAGCTTGACCACATTCAGCAAGTGCACACAGTGTCCGAGATGCTCCATAGACAGATGAATTGCCTACTGAGAGTACAGCACAAAGAATGACTGCATTGAATATAGAAGGTAATACTTTGATGCCTGCATCTTCAATAGCAATCACGAAAGGTGACGCGGATGCGTCATAGCTTGATGATCCATTGAGAAGACGTGGAGAAGTATAAGGCACCAAACAACCGATAAGTGTCAATGATACAATATAGAAAAGCGTTATCCTCCAAAATACTTGCTTTGTTGCTCGAGGAATGGTCTTTCGAGGATTGGCCGCTTCGGCTGCTGCCAATCCAACCATTTCCGTGCCCGAAAAAGCAAAAGCGGCAGTGACAAAGACGGAACACACTCCTTTAAATCCGTTAGCAAACGCACCGGGATTATGCCAATATTTTCCGCCTAGATACTGGTGATTTGGACCACCTCCTGTTACAAGAACAATGCCGAGAACTATGAATCCGAGAATAGCGATCACTTTAATAATAGACAAATAGAATTCAACTTCACCGTAGCCTCGAATACCAAAGAGATTTATAATGAAAAGTGTAACAAGGAAAATAGTGATCCACACGCCAATATTAATGGATGTTGTCCAATAGTTTATTATGAGGCCAGCTGCTGTTATTTCAAGTGGGATGGTAACCAAGCAGCTCAGAGCGNTTTTATGTGGCCATTCAACGAAACATTGAAACACGACCTTCCAACGTGCACATACATTCCAACGAGATAATATACGATGTGTCTAAACAAATTGCTTGTACGATAAGATTAAAGCCAATAAGCTTGTACAATATGTTTTTAAGACTGGGTGCTTGTTCGGGGAGGAGGAATCGAACCTCGTACGCTCTAGTTAGAGTCAGAGACGTACCCCATTCGGCCAGAGCTCCCCGGAAGATTTCTTTATTTTGTTTGGTTACATCTACACAAAGTTAGAACACAATGTTTAAATTGCGAAAGTAGATTGTGGGAAAAAACCTTCTGAAGAATACAACCATATTTCGTGTCATCAGCTCGTTCATAAGTTGCTAATCGTCTTTCCTATTCTCAGTAATGGAAATGAAACAGGATTGGGCATAAATATAGACAAACACGTGAAAAAAAAATGATTAGTTAAGATATAATCATTTTTTGTAAAGTTGTAATGTTATATGCGATTATCATTCGATGTGCAATCAGTTTACATTTATAGAAATTTATCGAATCCAGAAAGAAATTTAAAATTAAATCTAAATATATTTGAAGTATTCTATCTTGTAAGATCTTACCGTCTGCTTGTTTAACCTGAGTGTGTCTACAAGTCTTTTAATATATTTAGAATGTAACAAGAACACGTTGTGACCATTATCTTACAGAATATTCGATAGTAATGATCGGATTTTCGTTATTTATGATCTATTTTTTTTGAATTCATGTTTCTTGATGATTGTATTGTTGAGTTTTGACTTATCAAAGTTTATGATTTTCATAAACAAATTCTCATAAATTAAAAATCTAAAATAACTTTACAGAACAATACCATGCCTGTCAGGTACCGAGCTGAACTCGAAACTGTGGAAGCTTTTTTTATTTCTTTTCTGATAGTTATCATTAAATACTGTTTGTATTTAGAAAATGAACAATTTTTTTTCTTTATTATGAAATTTTTTGTTGTATTGATAACAAAATAATTAAAAAGGACGAATAATAAATCAAGAAAAAAGAATTGTTATTTGAATAAAAAAAGACAATTGTAGTTCGAGAATTTTTTCATTTTTTCATTTTCAATGGATTTTCAGAAAACAGTGCAATAGAATGAAATGTGGTCGATGCTTTTACTAATAATGTACTAAACCAAAACGATGCAAGAAGTACTGGTTATAAATGCAAGTATTAGTTCAGATTTGGGCAGCTTTCTCTTCGACTTCAGCGGCATGATTTTCCTAGTAAAAAGAGGAAGAATGGCAATAAAAAAGTCATTGAATGACATCATCAACCAGCTTTAGACTTCGAAAACATTTTAAAATTTTTCTTGAAACTTCAATGGCTGAAATCATAAGAAAACAGACAATATGAAATACAAATGAACAAGGGTGTGGGTGTGTGTAGGTGTGGGTGTGTGAGTGTGGGTGGATGTGGGTGTGGGTGTGTGGGTGGGTGTGGGTTTGAGTGTTGGTTTTTCTCTTCGTCCACACCCACCCACACCCACCCACCCACACCCACACCCACACCCTTTATCGCGATATAATCTCACAATTAATCGGCATGATAATTCACGATAAATCGCCGATTTNCTTGCTCAAAATCAGTTCTGACTGAATTTAGAATAACTAGAATCAATTAAAAAACAGAGGAACAAAATTTCGAAAACTACATTTGTTTTAGATTGTTTCCATTCTAATCATAATTCATAGAGAACAACGTCTGTGAATTGGTAGATGAACCAGAAATCCACACCTTATTGTATATACTTTTGTTCAAATTAAATTATACAAGAAAAGATTTCTTTATTTTGTTTGGTTACATCTACACAAAGTTAGAACACAAAGTTTAAATTGTGAAAGTAGATTGTGAGAAAAAACGTTCTGAAGAATACAAACATCTTTCGTGTCATCAGCTCATTCATAAGCTGCTAATCGTCTTTCCTATTTTCAGTAATGAAAATAGAACAGGATTGGGCATAAATATAGACAAACGCATGAGAAAAAATGATTAACTAAGATATAGTCATTCTTGTAAAGTTGTGATGTTATCTGCGATTATCAAACGATGTGCAATCAGTTTACATTTATAAAAATTTACCAAATCCAGAAAGAAATTTAAAATTAAATCTAAATATGTTTGAAGTATTCTATCTTGTAAGATCTTACCGTCTGCTTGTTTAACCTGGGTGTGTGTACAAGTCTTTTAATATCTTTAGAATGTAACAGGAACACGATGCAACCACTTGCTTACAGAATATTCTATAGTAATGATCAAATTTTCTTTATTTATGATCTATTTTTTCTGAAGTCATATATTTTGATGATTGTATTGTTGAGTTTTAACTTATCAAAGTTTATGATTTTCATAAATAAATTCTCATAAATTAAAAATCTAAAATAACTTTGCAGGACAAATACCATGCTTGTCAGGCACCGAATTGAACTCGAATCTGTGGAAGTTTTTTTGATTTCCTTTCTGATAGTTATCGTCAAATGTTGTTTGTATTTAGAAAATGAACATTTTTTTTCTTTATTATAAAATTTTTTGTTGTATTGATAACAAAATAATAAAAAGTACTAATAATAAGCCAAGAAAAAAAGAATTGTTATTTGAATAAAGAGAAACGATTGTAGTGCGAGACTTTTTGAATTTATCATTTTCAATGAATTTTCAGAAAACAGTGCAGAAGAATGAAATATAGTCGGTGCTTTTACTAATAATGCACTAAACCAAAACGAAGCAAGGAGTACTGGTTATAAATACAAGTTTTAATCCAGATTTATGCAACTTTCTCTTCGACTTCAGCGGCATGATTTTCATAGTAAAAAAGAGGAAGAATGGCAATAGAAAAGGCATTGAATGACATCATCAACCAGATTTAGACTATTCGACAACATTTTAAAACCTTCCTTGAAACTAAAATGGTTGAAATCATTATCAAACATACAATATGAAATACAAATGAACAAGCGAAAGAGAAATTAGAGCACAATTGCACAAAATAAGTGTGACGGATGGTTTTCATGGAAATTGATTATCTTTTGCAAACAATAATAACGTTCACTAGAGGTATTTTACTTAACCTATTTTGTATTAGTATATGCAACTAAAATTTAATGACAATCTAGATATGATTATTAAAAGAGAGAGCAATTCTAGTAAAAAAAAAAGTAGATCAATGAATTCCTATTCATATATTTTCATTTTATGAATCGATATTTTTAGTCTTTATTGAGAGTATGAGTATTAACAAGAGAGAGTATATGATCCATCAACACATTCAAACAACATCTACACCCACACACTATGAATGCTTGTTCAAATTGACATCATTGTTCGATATTCGTTAACTAAAATAAGTAAAATAGATATTCATTTTAATACAATTAATATTTGAAGATTTTCTTTTATAATACCTGCAGATAATATTCTCGACCAACAATTTTCTAATTCTTCAAAATGAGCACTGAAACGTGGTAACCATCATAATCATAAGTTTTCTGCTCTTAAGCAGATTCTTAGGATAACAGTTATAACTTTAGATCTTATAGTTTCCTCCATTCTTCCCTATCGCTGGCAAGTCTTTTAAGGTACACATACCCACCTTCCTTTTTTAAGTCATCTAGCATTTTCATCCTCTTTCTCCCTCTCTTTCTTTTACCACTTACTGTTCCTTCGATGATGTCTTTTAGTAAGCTATCTCCACCAAGTGCATGGCCTATCCAATTTCTTTTCCTTATTCTTATTCTTTCCATCAGAGTCCTTGTTTCTCCTATTCTTTCCAAAACCTTTACATTACTCACTTTATCCTTCAAACTTATCTTTAACATTCTTCTCCACATCCACATTTCGAAAGCCTCTAACTTTTTCTTTTCGTACTCCCTCAATGTCCAAGTTTCAGCACCATACAAGAGCACACTCCAAACAAAACACTTCCCTAATCTCTTTCTTAATTCTAATTCTAAAGATCCACACAAAATCCTTTTCATCCTTGTAAACGCTTCCTTTGCAATCGCTATTCTTGCCTTCACATCCTTTTCACATCTCCAATTTTCTGTTAAGAAACTACTTAAATATTTAAAGTTGCTAACCTGGTCCACTCTTACACCATCTACATGTAATACAATATTTTCTTCACTTCTTACGCTCATTACCTTAGTTTTCTTTGCATTAACTTTCATCCCATATGCTTTACATGCTTCTTCTAGCATTTTAATTGATATTTCTAAATCTTTTNTTATGATTATTTTTGTTCATTTATCATTTCATAATATTAGAAATTATAAATAAGCACAGTAGATTTACTAGTTTTATATTTCAGAATACTTTTCAAATTTTTGAATTATTCAAAAATCTCATATATTACTAACACATAAACGATGTCAAAATAAAATAAATATTTTTCTTGTAATTAGAATGAAATTTTTATAATACATATATATTTATTTATTTCTATAAATTAAACTAAAACATACCGATGATATTATAAATGGTAATAATTTTTACAATTTTTTACAAGTTAAGTAGTTTTGTATAAATTTTATATCTATATGATAAGTAAAATTATTAAAATCTTCTTTAATAATATCGATTGATATTGTTATTGATAATATTTATAAAATTAATGGTAAATATTTAGATAATAACTATTTATTTAATGTTTGGTGGTCAAGTATTAACATGATTTCAATATGATCATAAACAATTAATTCAGCTAAATCTAATACAGACATATATGATAATGGAATAAATTGTTCAATTAACAAAACTAATACAAGACCATTTTCATCTAAATGTATTCCTTCATAAACGAATAAATGATTTGCAACTTATATATGATGTACGAAATCATGAAAAACATGTACAAATATCACGTTGTTCAAATAAAAAGAATAATTGATTATGTATTATTAATGATGATAATGTTAATATTGATGACCATCATGCTTCTTATATATAATCAAGCATATTAAGAATATGTATTCATTTTAATAATAATAAATTAAAATATTCACTTAAAATATTTAAATATAAGAATGTATCAAGATGATGTACAGTCTTATCATGAATTCATAATTGACGAAAATCATTTATCATTGTTCGAAATTGTTTAGCTAAAATAAAATCATAGATCTTATAAAAGCATAGAAATTTTAAAGTAAAATGTTTCTCGCCAACTCATTAGGAATTAATGAATTGCAGGAAAGTTTTGTCTTCAAATTAATGGATGATATTTTACTATCATATAGATTATGATCAAAGTTTAGGGTCTTTTGACTTTGATAGAAATCAGTTTTTATCTGTTCAGTTAGTTTCTTTTTCCTAAAGTTTCAAACCTAAATTTTTAAATCAATCATAATTGCTGGACTATCGTATTCATGTCTATACATATACTATTATTTTGACTGATTACTATTTACCATAATATGCATAATTACATGAAGATAATCGAATGCAAGAGAAACTAATGTCAGATCGAGTTGATCACGTAACTGGTAAGTATTAGTTAGAATTCGACGAAGAATTCTAAAAATAAAAACGAGAATAATAATTTTTAAATTACGAATAAAATTCTTTCGAATACTTACAGGCTAAACGTTTCATCTCGTGTTCCATTAACTAGTGATAAAATTTCATTCTATCGTGTTAATATAGCATCTTCAGTTAAACTTTGTAGAAGATATTGAAATATCATATTTATATTGATTAACCATCGATTTATAGATTGATAATTTGATATTCTAAAATAAATTTTTAAAGTACAGGAAAATTTCATAAATAAAAACAACAAACATTTCTATTTACTATGTTTCAAAAGCAACAACAAATGGATCAATTTTTCGTAATTCAACTGATGATATAACATTAATAGTGTTAATAGTATGAAATAAATATCCAAAAGCAATTGATCCTATAGTAACATGTAATTGTAAATGAGTAAGAAGTTTTTTTTGAAAATTTGTCGTGAAAGATGTTTCCATTTATCATTTTCAGTTCAAACATTCTTAACAAACATTGTTAACAATCATAAATTCTATGATTGTTTTATTTCAGTACATACAGAAGATATGAAAATATATAGTTTTCCTTTAAACTTTTTATTGTGGTATCTTTTATCAAATACATAACTGAAGATTACTGTCTCGAAATCTTCTTCAGTTCTGAGCATCAACAAGATGACTATTTTCAGATCATTGATTCATTGAAGTATGAGTATAGGTTCAATTGAAGAGAAAAATTGTGCCAGCACATCCTATTTCTTATATCGAACAAGTTTAAGAAAAATGTGAACAATCATCATTCGTTATGATTCTAATTCTGTATTATCTGTGTTAACTCGAACAAGAAAAAAGAATCATATACAACTGATTCTAATACTGCTAAAGCTGAATAAAGAATTTTCACGATAATTTATTTTTCTCAAAAAATTGTTTTTTGCTTCCTACCATAAGTGTCACGCTCATGTCCAGTTGCTAATAATTCATCACAATTTTTTAATAAATCTTGTAATTTAATAACTTGTTTTGAATGAAGTATATCATGTGATAACACGTCATAACCTGCTATAGTTTCTTCAATTATTTCAAGCTCATAGATTATATGAGTAAGAAAATGCTAAACGAAAATGATTAGCAATATAACGAAATTCACCAGTATCTAATCAACTATAATTAACACGAATTAAAAGTAATTGAACAAGTAAATCAACTACAACAGCTTGTAAATCACTTTCATTTGTATTAATATATTGTTTAAGACTAATTTTTTAGTTAATAAAAATTGTACAATAGACAATATATTTGATGTATGACGTGAACCAAATAAAATAAATTATCGGTTATCAAACACTTATTGTATGAATATAAGTTAAAGAATTACTTAATGATACTTGCGAAGAAATATTTGCAGATTTTGTTACAGTAGATGATGATAAAACGATTGCTTGTTGACGAATATTTAATACAGACTAAATTAAAAGAGTTTTTTTAAATTAATGTTGTGATAACAACATTAATTGATTTTCATACTTTTTTGCTGTTTCTATCCTAAGATACAATTTTGGTAATAGTATATCTTGCAGATCGTTCACATCAATCAACTAGTTTAACATTCGGCTTTCAACAAAGAACCAAATGAAAAAGATCTAACACTTTCACAACAAACTACTCTCCCTAAGATCATCGATATTTGACATTCTTTAAAGAGTAATAATTGAAATTTTCTTCACAATAAATATTTACTATTTAAAAGAAGTTACCTCTTGTGTACATTGAATATTGATTTCAATTTTTTTGATAAATTTTATATAATTAGAAATAAGACTTAAACTGATTTTGTAGATAACAATGTTGTTGAAAAAAATTCTTCGAAATGATTAATTGATATGATGAACGTATTAATTCGAATAATTTCATCATTGATGAATTATTTCCAAAAGTACCTAATTTTCTACAATTAACTATTGTATCAGATATTCTTCAAATAAAAAAAACATTGAAACTCCTTTTCTTAATGAAAACTGAAATATCAACTGTAGGAAATTATCTTTTGCCCAAAAAATTGATGATTGTGAAGATTTTTGCAATAATTCGAGAACGCTACTAACATAATTCAATTTTCGAATTACTTGAATCATTTGTTCTACTTTCGAAACATTTTTTCACTTGTTGAGATTTGATTAAATCTTTAAATAAAAATCTTTTTTTTTCTTTTTACTTCCAAAGATTAAATTAATAATATCGAGTAATAGTTATAAATTATTAAGATCATGTAATATAAATGAATGTTTAAAAATATGTATGAATAAACGAAGTTCATCATATTGATTAAGAAAAAATGGTCGTATTATTATTGATCTTAAAACTATTATAAGAGAATAAGTACCTTCTTAACATAATACTGATATAAAAGACAAAAATAACAAATAATTTTTTGTATTCGAATTGATGCTTGAGCTAAACGATTAAATATTAATGTTGATAAACATGATATTATTTCATATTTTACTTGATCATTTGATATTATTACAGAAGTATTTAATTATTGTAATAAAGGATGAATTTTACATATCCATTAACATGATAAAAATGAATTGTGATCATTAAAACCTAAGAATTAAAAAACTAGTTAATAACTAACTTAATGCATTAAAATCGACCTATGCATGCAACTGCGAAAAAAAAATTTTCCTAGATGATATCTCTACAAAACACATACTTAGCAAAAGTCGAAGTATTTGCTGGACAAACACGTATATCAGGGTACTTTTGTCTTAATTATTGTTGTTGTTCAAGATAAGTTAATATTTGAAAATCAATATCATTTATAAATTGAGCTAGAGCAACCTATTTTATATAAACACACAAAAAAAGTTATTATAAGTATAAATTTCTTTTATCTACCTTAGCAACCATATATGAGCTTATACTATGTCGAACAGCATCTTCTAATCATTCAATTCCTATGATTGTAAATATATGAGCTTGAAATTAATAAAAAAGTTAATAATTTTCGTAAAACATTGAATAAAACATGTATAACACGTGCATCATTATCATTCAGACATAATCGAAATGTAGAAAGTAATTCAGCTAATATACATAATTGAACATCTTTAAAAACAAAAGAAAATATTTTTATAAAAAGTAAGAGACGATAAATATTCGAATCTAACCTTGAACTGTCTTGTGAATCAGTGATACAAGTGAATCTTGATTAATAAAGGAATTTTATAATGATGATGGTGTTAAAAGGTGAATTGTTGTTTGAACTAATGTAGCAAGTAATATTTACACATGCATCATGTAAATGTAGATCACCATGTTCACGTAAAGATAAAAGATGTAATACCTTAAACAAAAGAAAAAAAACATATAGATGTTTGATAGATTTTAATGTAATTATTACAAGTCGCATAGAGATGAGAATTTCATGTCAATTACAAAAACATATTTTTTCAGAAATCTTCAAAGACTAAAGAAAAAATTCCTTAGTGGACACAATTAGTTTCATATCATAATGAAAAAGACGAACATCTCTTTCGTACTAAATATGTAAAGAACTTGTACTTCAGCTTAGAACTTTTTTCGATGTAATTGTGTGATTGCATAATTTCAATCTCTGACGTACAGATGTAACTATAAATGCAGCTTATGAAGTTCAAAAATTTTTGTATGTCTATTCTATTCAATAAAGTGTACTACTTGATATCTCTTCAAGTCTGATAATGTTCTAGTCTTTTGTCGGTTTGAAAAAAACTAAAAGTAGGAATATGACCAGAACTGCTCAATCAATATCGAGAAATCTTCTTTCTTGAATTTTCACATTCTAGTATACATGTTTCATATTGTTTTGAGACCTTAACCAATTGAAGCGACATCAATTAAACTGTGTTACAAGCTCCTTCATCAGATTAATCCCATTCATATGGGCCTTCCTACTGTTACAATCCTCGTTATGCCACTAGTTTACAAGTATTCTTCATAGTCAGAAAAGTACTTTCAACCAAAAGCATAGCTAACATTCATTTTTATACACTGTTTCAACATTGAAAATAATTTCAAAATTATAAAATACATCTATTTCACTGAACTGAAACTTTACAAAAAACACTCAAACAAGAATTAAACATACTTTCAGTAGGATAATCAAATTGACCAAATTCTTGATAAATATGAGACATGTTGGTATAGCACATTTAACATTAATACGTGATTCGTCATCACTTTTTATCGTGCCATTCATTTTGAGTATATATCTAATCGGAAAAAAATATAATTGATTAACAAGTTTAGCAGCTGATGTTCGTTTTTCATTATTAATCATTTGTGTTGAATCGAATTCATCATTCATTTTATTTAGTAAAATATTATATTCTTCATTAATTTCAATAAACGAACGTTGATATGTTGAATAAACTATTGTTTTAGAAAAAAAAACACAAATAAAAGTCTTGTTTTTCTTTTCTCAATATTTACCTGTTTGTAATGTTTGACTAACACAAGTTTCTTCTACAGATCCAATTTGAGTTGAAATTAATAATTGATCAAAATCAAATAAATTTGAAAGTTTAAGTATAATTTCAAGTCTCTCTAATGAACTTGATACAACATTATGATCATTGTGTTGTAAACAAATATAACATATCATATTATATCAACACACTAAAAAAAGATTTACATTGAAATTAAAATCATTCATTGTGTTGAATACTGATTGAAAGATGTTGTTCATATGTATCAATGTTTTTTTTTACTTGTATTTATTTGTTGTTGACTGTTTCTTGATAATGATTGAAATTCTTAAATATTTAAACCAAGTAATTGAATAAGATTTTTTATTAAACCAGGATAACCAACTATTAAACGTGTACTATCATTTTGATTATAATGTTCAAGTAATTGATCTATTAAAATAAAAGAAAATTATAATGAATCGAAATTATTATTTGAAAAGAAAACTTACTAATTGCATTTGTCATTAGAAAACGTGCTATAACCATAGGATAACGAGAATAACGAGTAATAATAACAAGAGAAGCAATTGATGAACGAAGAATAAGTGCAGATTCATGAGACGCATTTGCCAAATCGGTCATAAGCAGTTCCTAAGAATAGTTTAATTCGACTTCATACTTCAACTATAATGATAATTACTGAACTACTATAACTAAATTATTTAATTTCTCATTGAAATTTAATGATAAATAAAATCATTTTTTTCTTAAGTTGCATGAAATTTTAAGCTCGATTACTTTCGAGAGCAGATTGCTATAAATAACGGACAGTTTCTCAGTTCGTATTTCGTCAAATAGTATCAGACTACCTATTCTACATTATCTGAAAAGCATCCTCTCCTGCTTGAAGTTTTAATCGAAACACAGGCTCAGAAGTTATCGATTAACTCTAACAATCCTTTTCTATGTTTCCATTCAATCGCATGACATTTTTCTGATTACTTCTTTAGAAGACTTGTCTTAGATGTCAAAGTTTCTTGTTTTTTACTTACTTTGATTTCTTTATCATTAATCGATCGACCAAGAATACAAAAAATAAGTTCATAATATTCTGATAAAATGGTTGAATCTTTTTCCGATGTATTACATTTGCTAATTCGGCAAATCGCCATAGAGCACCTAATTGAAATTAAAAAAAAACAAACCTTATTATAAATTTAAGTCAAACAATAAAAATAACCTTATAAAGTTCTTGATCTAACATTTGGATTAAATTTTATAATTCGATGTAATTCAGTTTGAATTCTTATTAAATTTGCTTCTTTCAAATTCTATTTTATAATTCATCAAAAATTATAGAAAAAGAAGAATTTTTTAAAAAATACTTTAAAAAATTTATTAAGATTTTCTTCAACAGCTGATTGTACATCATAATCATTTTCATCAGATGTTGTAAATAATATCTGCGCACCAGCTGTAACTGATTGAAAATAATTTTCATTGTTACCTGTAAATGAAAAAAAACATTCGATAAGAGATAAAAGCAAAATGAAAAACAGAAAAAAATCCAATTATTTACTTGATTATTAATGTTTCTGACGTTGTTGTTGAAAGTAATTTAATAGAAATATCTATAAAATACTGAGGGTATTATTCTTTATATAACATCTTATGATTTAGTAATAGTTATGTGACAACATTTCTTTTTCTTCTTATTTGTTTATTCATCGTCTTGTAATAACCGACGGATATTCTTACATATTCAAAAGAGAACGACTAGAATTCGAAAACAGGAAAAAGAGATCAATCTATATCTATTTTCATCAGTATCGAAGGACAGTAGGAAAACGATAATCGCACATTTCTCTTGCTCTCATCCTTCTTTCTTTTCTCTCGTTTAGTTCGTTTTCTTTTCTGTTCCCTATATAAGCACTTGCTCTATATGAGAAAGGCACGATTTGTGATATGAAGAAGCTCCAATAAAGTGGTTGCCCTCTTACATTGGCACTTCTACTATCGTTTTCGTCACAAGTAGTAGTAGTAGTACATCGTCGTCATCATTATTGATCATGACTCCAATAGAAAAGAAAAAAACACAAAACGTCTTTGCTCATAGTCGATCACTTTAAGTTCTGTGGTGTAAAAAACAAAATACTACTTTCGCTTTTTTTTGCCTTACTAGATTCTCTTCTATCGTAGGAACTGTGCAAGCCAACAACGTCTGATTACAAAAACACTCATTGGTTCAGCTACCTTTAAAAATATTTAGTAATTTCTCTTATTTTATATTTTTCTTTTGAATTACATAAAAATCTAATAGCAAAGACATAGTTTCCTATGTCAAATAAAAGAATCATCACCCCCGTTCATTACTGTTTCTTATACTTGATATTCATCTCATGCTTGGTCTTGTCTATGTCTATGCTAAAGCTGTATTTTTATGGCATCGTAAGTATTGTTTTTTAATCTCTATTTTTTTTCTATTTATTATAAATTTATAGATGATGTTGAAACACTTTTAAAAATGCAGTTGTACATCGGTAAGGAAAAAGTTTTTGTTGATAATGAAAAGAAAAAAGATTATTTTTGTTTTCTTTAAAGATTTTTTTTCAATTTGATGCTCTAAGTAAATTAAAAATACTTTGTAAAAAAGAAATGATCTTATCTGGTGTTCAGTGGCAAATTGAAACTGATGAAAATTTATTTACCTGATGAAAGAAAGTTATTTGAACAAGATTTTTCAATTGAAATTTCTCGAGAACCAACACCACCAGAATTTATTCAATCATCTGTTTGTTATTATTGTTGTCTCTCTCTCTCTTCTCTTTTTATTACACTTAATTTTTAGGATAACTTGCCACGACTTCCATGGAATGGATATTCCCGTAAGTCAACTCATGAAAAACATATAACTTTGTTGTTTGATATTGAAGTAGGTATTATTTGAAATTGATAGATAAAAATGAATATGTTTTTATTTTAGGAACCTTTGCCAAAATTTGATATGATATAATTGATGATCGATTTCGTGAATTATTACCAGCACCATCACCAATAACTGCAATGAATATTGTTAATCGAACATTTTTTCGAGCTGCATTCAAAAATCAATACAAAGAATTATTTCAAGGTGTTTATTGTTATAATTTGTTATTATATATATTTTTTTTTATCTTGATTGTCTCGATTTTATTTACAGCACCAAGTGTTGATCGACATATCAAGGTAGCTGATCGATATCCTTGTTTGAATGATGATCGAACAATTGATGAACATCATTCCTCCATGTTCGATTTCATCCAATTTACCTCCATTACCTATGAACACCAGTGAATACAACACCTTCTGCACCTGAACATTCATTAATAGTATCATGTGATCAATATTCTTTTGATGCACTTGCTTTTTTATTCAATGCTATCAACAACATATTCAATCTATGTATTCGTCTTTTTTTTTCAGAATTTCGATTATTGATCCTTCTTTTCTTTCAAAATAGATCAATGTCAATCACAACCGTATTATTCAGTACTGATTTCATTTCTAATAATGTTCGTCTTATTTTTATTCAAGAAGCAACAGTTGTTAGTACAGATAATATGACGATGCAAATTCATACATTACCTCCGCTTGCTCAAGTATATAGTTTCGAATTTGTTGTGCACTAGATCAGTAGATTTTCATTGATTCTAGCAATTACCACACGAAGGACCTATTGCCAATAGGTAATGATGCACAAATATCTGATGTAGCGATGATTTCACCACGTGAAAAAGATCATTTTCGTGTATCAAAAAAGAAACGTTTTGATTATCAAACAATGAAATCAATTAAAGATGAACAAGAAGAAGTGACAGAAATGATCAAACAAGATAAAAACAACCATAGTTAACATTAGTTGGTCGAATGAATTCTTTTACTAAAAGAACATCTTGAATTTTTCTCTTTTTTGTTTTATAGAATGCAACACAACGCATGAGTAAATTGGTGGAAAAAGTTGAAACAACGATGACTACTACTACTACTACTAATCTTCGTACGATCATTGAAGATATTGCGAGTGCAGCTAAGATGTTAAACAATCCAAAGAAGTGAGATTTGGTGGTAGCAATCGATTTTATTAGTTCAATAGATGAATCTGATAGTTCTGCTCAACTATGTCGCATGGATCAAGAAATGACCATTCGACGAGATCAATCAGGTAAGTTCGATATAGACATGGATGAGATCACTTTTTTTTATCTCCGTCTCGGAAAATTATGAATGTTTTTTTTGCATGACTGCGGAATATGTAACTTTTTTGTTCGGAAACAAGCTTCTTTTGTTCATTCAAAAAATCACGTTTAAGAAAAAAAACATTTTCTAAAAAAAGAAGTTTTGACAACAAGAACCTGAGGGATGTCGTTGCTCTTATTTTCTCGAGAAAAATATTTTGTACTATGCATCATTCAACACAGTTTGATGTGCTGATCCTTTCAAATATGCCATTTTTGTTGGATAAGAATGTTTCGGAATTTGGAAAACTGGAAAAAAATCTTCTGTGCAGCTAAGAAACGTTTATACTAATTGTGACGATAGAGTACAAGTAGAACATTGTGTTAACACAATTTGAGTGAACAGGAGTCTATGCTAAGGCGTTCATACTCTTTATTTTTGACATAGCCTTTCCTCTAAAATCACTTTAGAACAAATATTTATTTTTTGTACTTGGAGACTATAGATCTAAAGTAAGAAATATTTTTACAAATCACTCCAGCAGATTCTATTGAGAACGATCTTGCAAAATTTTACCATTTCTCGAGTACTATTTCGAGTCATACTTGGAACCGCGGACTGGCCGGTTTGCCGGTCCGGTCCGGTCGAAGTTTCGAGACCGGCCGATTTTGTACCGGTTTTTTGTCATTTTTAGGAGATAATGTTTCATTGTTCTATAGATATCGTACATTATAACAGACAAAGATATCATGTTGATAATTAAAAATTTAAGTATGAGAGGTGAGAAAGAGATTATATGGAATCAGTACTGCATTAATATTACATCGCTGTACAATCACGAAGGTTTAATCTCGAATTTTATTGTTCATTTGTTTCCAGTCAATAAGCAGCGGTATATTTGCACTTTATACTGCAGTCTTATATTAAAGTGATGAATAAAAAGAATTCGTATCTTCAAGAATCAATTTTATATTTATTGAATAGTTTGCATCCTCTTTTGATGTATTTATTGTTTATCTTTGCTAGATGAGAGATGACTAGTGTATCGTTTCTTATTGCTTAGATATAATTTTTCTTATTTTGTGATTGTAGAAAGAACATAATATATATCTGAGAATTATTCTACTCTTTGCTTTTTTATTCAATTTATTTATTTCACGACGTTTCGAAGGACACGTCATTCATCGTCAGATTGTTACAAATAAAATAAAGATAAAATTGATTCACAAATGAGGAATACATGTATAATTGTATCTCTATATATAAGTACAAAAATTAACTCAACTCTCTCTTTTGTTTTTTTCTTTTTCATTTTCAAGAATGGAACGGACGAAGAAGAAAAGAGGAAATATATTTTGTTTTTGTTCCAGTGTTACCATCTCGTTGACGTTCGTTCCACTATTGAAAATTAAAAAGAAAAAGAAAAGAGAGAGTTCAATTTTCGTACTTATATATATATACAATTATACGTGTGTTCCTTATTTGTAAATCAATTTTATCTTTATTTTTTTTATAACCCGACGAAGAAGGATATGCCCTTCAAAACGTCGTGAAATAAATAAATTGAATAAAAAAGGGTGAAATAAAACAGTTCTCAAACAAAAAAAAGTTTTCTTATGAGCAATACAGTCATGATTGATCCTGATATTGTCATTTTTTGTTCTTTTCTTTAACTATTATTTGATTAAGAAGAAATAATAAAAAGTTTGTGATGAATCAGAAAATAAAGGAGTAGCAACTACTATCGACGGCAAAATACGATGAACGCGAGTATTTTTTGAATATCTCGAGAACGGAAGCAGCTATCAACCTGCGGTTTTCAGTATTCGAAACACAAATGTGGGGGAAATAAACTGATACCAAACCCATTAGGATCGCAGGATATTTTAGGGTCTCTGGAAACCTGGACTTAAGTCGGACTTTGGCGATCCAAAATTTTTCAATA